>APFE030231269.1:49649-103026 GCA_000404065.3 Pinus taeda
CAAAAGAAATCAAGAAAAAAGGTTCAAATAAAAAAATCATCATTTCTCAAGAAGGAAATACTACATCTACAAAGGACTAGTGGAAGGCAACTGAAAGAGAAATGACTGAGATGGAGAGGGCCGTAGCTGAAATCGCAACCATGGAAAAGGAGGTTGCAAAATTGAAAGCACAGCTAAATAAATTAGCTGTTAAATGAAATTGCTGATTCTGAGTAAGGTGTCTTTCTAAGTTTTGATCAATTTTGTTTAAACTCCATCATTTTGAAGTCATCTAGGTCCCTAACACTTGTAGAAGAGGTCTGAAGAAGTCATGAGTTCAAGCAATTCAAGGCAAATACACTCTGTTTTAGCAAAAACAGCAGTTTCATAGCGCGCTACGAAACTGCTGTAGGTGCTGATTTATGAGAAAAATGAGCAGTTTAATGATGAGGTCAGTAGATTTTTGAAGGAAATGCCTAAGGAAGATCAAGGAGACCACATAAGGCTAGCAGAGCCATTCAGATAATGACAAGTGTGCATTCTCCATAAAGGTGAAATATTTTGTCTTAAGTTATAACTTTAATAAAGGTACTTTATTACCGGTGGTTAGGGTTTGGTCGGAGATGCATACAAGGATTTGGGCTTATA
Source organism: Pinus taeda (assembly GCA_000404065.3). NCBI lineage: Eukaryota > Viridiplantae > Streptophyta > Pinopsida > Pinales > Pinaceae > Pinus > Pinus taeda. Next base: position 50,277 of record APFE030231269.1, read on the forward strand.
CACCTGTTCAATCAACAAGGCTTCCAGCATATTTGGGAATATGGTGATGCTCGTCAATTTTGGGGTATTAAAGAGCTGGGAACATATTGCTTAACTTTCGAAGGATGGTGGGAGACAAGGACCGGAGAAACAGGGGTTTATTCTTATGATCAATGAACCATCAGCACATTCAGCATCCCATGCTAACCTTGTTCCTTGCATCCTTATCTCAGCTATCACGGCCAAAACTAAAAGGAGACAGCTGTCAAAGATCAAGAAAAGAATCATGTTACGAGGAGAATAGAATTAGAGTTTAAGTTTGATTAGGACTCTTTATAATTACAGCTCAACACTTAGTGTATTTAATGAGTCTGTTAAAAATAGATAGGGGTAGTTAATGACAGTCATCGAGCTCCCCTCATGCTGGAGGAGGAGGCTCAAAGTAGTTAAGAATGTTTTTCTATATATAGATGAAACTCTGATGTAATGAGGGTTGGATGTTTATGAAAAAACAGAGTTTATATTGGCTTATGTAAAAGACTTGTTTACAGTAATAGAAAAGATTACTTTTTCTTCTCAAGATTCATACTTTGTTCAAATGCTCAAGATGTATGTGGTTTTATCTTATCCTTTATATTTTACAGCTCTATAGATATACAATCACTCTGAATTCACCTAGTTGCTCAGATTTCCTGTGTATATTTATGATTTGAGGTTCATTTGAGAAATGTTTTGAGTGTTTAAACATTACATGCCTTGACTTCCATGAATGAGTAGTTGATAGTTTACTGAAATGGTGTTTGACTCCATGAGCCCAATGGAAGAAATCTTATGTTGTATTTCCAACCATCATGTTTATTAAAGTTCTCATTTTAAGAGTTAGCCCTCTTAGTGTTAATCATAATCAGTAGTTTATTTTGAGAGAGCCCTCTCAGGTTAGGGAGGCTAATCCTTAGCTAAGAGTCTGGTCTGAAATAGTTACATAGAGTCTAAATGATTAGCAGCGATCAGTACATGATTTTGTGATAACAGAATAAATGGAATAGGATCTATTTTCTCTTAAATGTATAGCATGCTCTATTGAAATGCACTTTTGTACTCTTAGAATATGTTGGATTGATTGGAATTAGGTCAATATTGTTGAAGCACATGAGTAGAACTTGTCATATATGGTACTTTTATCTTATGATCTTGTTTTATTTATGTATCATACAACAATTCTTCTTTCAATTGTTTTATGTGTGAAAGTCTGAATTACAGTTAGCATTATTACACTTTTTTATGATGTTGTCTTTGACTTTATTCTGAATACATGAACAATGTATATGGGATATATTTTTCACAATCGTTTTGGCTAACTATTTATCCAAAATGATTATTGTTAAACGGTTTCACTTCTTATTGTAGTTGAATGATCTTTATTACCAATTGTTATAAGACATTATTGTAGATCGCATACTTTATTTAATTCCCGAGTATATTTATATTCAAATAGTGTTTAAAACTAGGATATTTTCATGTATTTAGTAGTTTAGATTAGATTAAACTTAGCTTAATCATTACCCCATACATCATAGATCACCCCATCAACACTATCAAATTTTCTTTTGGGAAACTGGTCCCATTATCCCCAATGGGAGCCACTACACCAAATGGAAAAGGAGTTGCTAACCAAGGTTCGGACCGGGTGGTTTTCCCCCATGTTGTAGCAACGATTTTTGAGGCTTCAACAAGACCTAAGTTTGTATTGCATAGTTATGGAGGAAGGATTTCCCAATTAAATATGGATTAATCCTCTCAGGAATTTTGCAAGGAAGTAGGGGCTTGGCAGGCAGCATAATTGGCTAAGTGTTGGCTAGAGAGGGCTTGTGAGGCAGAGAGTTAGATCATACTTGTGTAGGGATTGTTCTAGTGATAATAAGCATTGTATTTTCTTCCTAGATCTTCTTGTTAATGCAATATAGATAGTTGGGGTTTTGAGCAGTTGCTTTCCCCATAGAAATGTTTTGTTTTGTGTGATTGATATTCTTCCTATTTTTTATTATTGTTTTCATTGATCATTATTTGTTTCCCCTGTAAAGAGTAGAGTAGATTCTTGTCTTATGCTTTAGTATATCACATGAATTGTTGAATCTAAAAAAAAATCTACAACTTTTTCTTTTGCAGGTGTCTCTTTTTCTTCCTTTTTCTTTCGCATGCATTGCTTTTGCTTTTGCATGTGTCTATTTTTCTTTTGCATGTGTCTCTTTTGCTTTCTTTCGCATATCTTGTTAAGAGCACTTTGGTGCATCTTTTAGAGGCAACTCCATTACACTTTCTCACATTGGTTGATCCTCTTTATGCACTGGACATGCTCCCATGATCTAGCACACTTTCTCTTTGTATTCAAAACTTGAGTCATAGAGTTTTGCATCTTAATTGTCGTACTTGGAAATAAGTGTCACTTTGTGTTGTTTCAATGTATACATGTTTGTTTTGGGTACTAGGCATATTCTTGTCATAAGAGTGACTGTATATGTGTGTGCATGATCATGTTTAGGACCTATTCGAATGCTCTTACTCTCTCTCTCTCATCCTACTAATCTTACACTTAATTTTTTGACTCTCTCTTGTCCTCACATATTGCACAAGTTTTGAACATGCTTATCCTTAAAATAAAGGCATGAGCACATTACTCTCTTCTAGGCAGTAAACACTCACATCCTACTTACTGCTGATGTGAAATGCACACTTCAAAGGAATTGTCCCTCTTCTATTGTGCATCGAGCATTCTTAGTCAGCAGTCTGGGCACCCTTGCTACTTACACTTGCCCACTGTGCAACACCTTAATCAACCTCACCTTCATTGTTCTTTTACCATTCCTAGTGGAGAGTGATGTCCCCTTTAACCCCCTACAATAGAAACTTGTGCAACCCATAGAGTCCTCTCCTCAGTCATTGTGCATTGCGCAGTCACAGTGCCCAAGTATATCACCCTTGTCTCATACACTTGCCCACTGCACAATGACTTAATCAACCTTTTCTTCATTGCACATTGTGTAGTCTTAGTGGCCATTAAGATCATCCCAAGTCCCTTTTAGTGGAAATTTTCACAACACCTAGAACCTCTTCCTCAATCATTGCGCATTGTGCATCTTTAGTCCTTAAGATCTTAGCCACTATCTCCTGGAATTTCTCTTTGCACCCAAGACTTGCCTCTCTCTCTTTCCATTATACAGTTTGCATTCTAAGTGCTTGGGCCTTCACCCCTTTCCTCTTGAATCTAGCCTTTATGCCCAAGGAGGCCTCTCTATTAGTCCTTATGCATTGTCCCATCATAGTTAATGTGTCACATGAGAAAACAAGATAGAATAGATGATTTTGGGATTGATATTGTCTTGTCAAGAGTGAACTTCATTTGTAGATGCTATCAATTTATCATGGAAAGATGATGCTCAAGGAGGTCATTAAGAAGAGGTTACAAAAGGGAACTTATGGAGACAAGACAAAAATACACTATCATGCAGGAGTAAAGGAATCTTAGACCATGACATAGAGATGACAACTCATGTTGACTTAGATATGTTACAATGAAGTCTCATGTAACAATTGCCAAATTGTAGCCTCTCAAACTGTCAACACAAGAGTCTTATTTTGCTCCATGTATTTTTCCACATTATTGGTGGGTTATAATTATGTAATTTTGAAAACGAAAATGTAAAATGTGTGGAATCCCAAGGGTCAAACACAAAATGTGAAGAGCCACTAGGAAGTCCAAAGGTCCTAGGGACGCTCAAATGTCATTTGGAAGCTCAAGAGAATCATGGGAGGTGAAAGGTGAAATAATTTGTTATAAATAAACCCTCATAACTCAAGAAAGAGACTTTATGGGGACTTTAGCCTTGGCTTCTCAAGCTTAGCATAGGAGAGAATATCATTCTTTGGAGGAACAAGTGGTGGCTTAATGTTCTGTTATTGGGGCTAATGATGCATCATTGTAATTATGTATCTTGGAACTTTCACTTAATATCTTGAATCTCTCAAAGTCGACACACTTTCATGCATGTATTGTGGACGTTGCAAGACTATTTTTTTAATGTTTATGATATATGTTTGATCATATGTATTAAGGACAATGAAATGTTTTGGTATCTTTAGTACAAATCTTGTTGAATGATGTGTCTTACTTGCCTCCATGATCATTGTTACTTTGTGAACGATTTTGTAGATTAACCAATGCTTCTTTCTATGCTCCTATGTGTCTTTACTAGAATGGTACTATTACCTTTCTCTTAAAGGCTCACTCTTTTAACTCTTTTCATGGAAGAATCTTATATACATTGCAATTCTATACTTCAAAGTGTCAACTTTCTTATCTCAAAGTTTATGTGTGCTCTCGTATTGTTAATTGTAGTCAAGGAAAATTGCTAGGAATAAATGGCAACTATGCCTTTGTTTCAGATGGGGCTCCTATCCAAAAGAGTGTGATGTTTAATTGGTAGTTCATACCAAAGAGACCCCCTATTATTGGTGGAGTCCAACACTGTCAACAGAGAGATGGAATTTTTTCCCTTCATTCAAAGAAACTTCACATTGCCTCTCACATCCCTCGTCGAGTTGTATGCGTTGGTTTCCTTGGAAACAGGTGCTCTATATGGAGAGCACAAGTCAAAGTTTTCCTCGTTTCTTGGTGTAATTTTTTTTTCTCATTCTTGTAATGCCTCCTCCAAAAATTTACTCACTTTCACATGCTCCCAGGGTAAATGTGAGGTTGAGTGCTACTATGACATTACTCGACCTCCAAGTTCCAATTAAGGAAGTGAGGCCTACAAATTGAACACTTACTGACATTTTAAAGGGACTAAATATAACTCGGGAGCTAAACAACCACTATATGTGATCAATCCCTGAGCTTGAACCCTCTTTCACTGACCCACCACCTCGATCACACATACAAGGAGGCAAGAGTGTGGTTATGAGGCCCCAACCACATGCACAAGCCTTTTTCCATGCAGTTATGAACTAAATCCTCCAATTTAGTGCCAATGGTTACGAGATCTGAGCCACTTTTTCAGGCTATGCTCTAGATCACAACCCAAAACTACCTGTAACTTTTCAGAATCATAATTAACATGGTGAAAATGCTAAAAATTCAAACTTGAAGTTAGAACTTGACCTAGATTTGCGAGTACAAATTAGACTTTTCATCAAACATATGGTAAACATGTAAGTTATAGGTCATGAATGCATATCTAAACATAAACCTATGAACTTCATTTAAGAATCACCAAGAAGGTATAATGTAGTCTCAAGTAGTTGCAATAAAACTTGTTAGTCCATGCATTCATTAACCATTCAAATACTTAACAAGTCATTAACAAGAGCTAAAGCTAGAGCACACCATAGAACCATACTTATAACTAGCTTATAACCAGAGTAATAACCATGACAGAACAACCATAAAATCCACATAGTAGATAGTACAAGTGCTCATAGATAACAATAGGAAAGTAAATTGTATTAACTTATGCAAAATCCAACCAAGTCAAGGACTTCCATGTACCATTCGCCCATAGTTTGGGTTGAACCAAATATTTCTTTCAGCCAATCACTCCCATGCCATATTCTAATCATGAATGTGGGATCTCATGGGATAAGCTGAGACATAATCAATCAGGGACTCCAAAGGTTAAAATACCTCCACTCTCATCCTACCATGATCTCACCTAAACTAGTCCCGAAATCACAAAACCAAACCAAACTTCGATGCCTCATAATGTTTTCACCATAACCCAAATGTACAAATGCATGTACCATGCATTCACACCTCAGCTAGGAAATCACACATACAACTTGTTACCTACAAAATCATCATGTTGAAGTTGTTGATCCAACCTTCCCCTTGCTTTTCTTTTGCTTGTCATTTTCCTTACCTTGCTTTCCTTTCTACAAATCCAAGTGAATGCCCAAGTGCTCCAAGAATACTCCAAGTATGCAAGAGTCTATGAGAGAGAGAATGAAAGGAGAGAGCCAAATTGAACTAAAAAAAGTTGGGAATTGATCTTGTGATGCCTATTTATTATTGATGTCTCTTTTTTTCTTTATTTTCCTTAATTTTTCCTCTAATTTCCTTAGCATGCAAATTTGTGTCTCTTCACCTCCCTTTTCTCTTATTTTCCCAATTTCTCATCATTAACTACTAATTAATGCCTCTTTTTCTTTTCCAATGCCTTCACCAATTTCCATAGCCATTGTTGTTGCTGCCAAAGACAGCCTCAGATTGCTTACAAGACTAGTTCCTAGGCACATCTAGATTCTGTGTGTCTTATATGCTTCTCAGGAAATTGGAGACATCACATATATTTTATATATGTATTTTAAATGGCAAGGGTTGGTTCATTCATCTAAAGGCATAAGCCATGTATTTATGGTATTTCTTCACATATACAACTCACAAAAATAAATGCATAAAATAGTGGAGGTTGAGTAGTTCAAGGATCTACTGTTTAATAATTCTTAAAAAAGCAACAAGAGAGGATAACGAGAAGGAGTAACTCATCACATAGAGCTTAAAGCATCAATAATTCTACACTTAACGCATAGAGCTTGAAGCATCAAGATTTTCTACACTATCTGAGTTATAGGCAGTTATAATGGACAAAAGAGAGACTGGGTGCTATGATTCATGGAGTGCAATTTTAAATATATAATCTCAGTAATCCATATAGGCACATGCATTAACAATTCAATACAAATGAATCTGTAAGAAAGTATGAAATATTTCTAGCAGTTAAGATTACATGAATTCAGAGAGGAAACATGAATGTAATGGAATTTAATAGAGGGATAACATAATGTAGTACTCAATCGAATGTGTCATAATTAGGAAATAACTTATTTTTATTAAGAGGGAGCTCTGAATGAAGGAAACCATGGCGGTTTTGTGGCTCAGTAGCACATTACCTAATGGTCTGGGTTAAACCATTGTGACTAGCCTAACCCCTATCCTATCCTACTACCTTTGTTCCTGCTATTTTTCTTGGTTGCCTCTGTCCTCGTGGTTTTCTCGTTCTCCTTGCCATCGTTACTTTCACCGATCATTTACTATAGGTAACTATGGACCTAGACGATGTGGACTATTAGGAGGACCCTCATTCTTAGGAGGTCATTTGGTCTAACCAACGCTCCGTGTTGGGTTTTGGTCCTTTTGCCACAACACTGGGACCTTTGTCAGCGGCTCACACTACCCAGGTCTAACCAGATCCATCTGTGCCCCATCCCCCACCCTCAGTTAACACCAATGATGCCCCTAGCCCTAATTCTCCTCATCTTTTACCAGAGACCCTAAACCTACTTGGTACATGTCTTCAACCCTGGCCCACCTTCGACGTGTCGCTTCCCTAGCTTCCCCACATCTCCACTCCGCACTACATCCCATCCTCCTCAGGTATCCTCCCACCTGGGACTACCTCCTTCACAAACCCTACACTCTCCAGTGCTACCCTAAACCCTGGTGGCCCTAACCCTAGCACACCCATCCTCTCTAGTTGATTTAGCTCCCTGATCCCTAACCCTAAATCCACCCCATCCACCCCACAGAATGTAAACCAGGGCATCCGTGGTATTCTCAGGGACTATCTGATGGCTCTTCGTTCTGATAAATTCAAAAAAGGCAGGTGCCTCAAAGTAGTGGATAAGGACATCAGCCTCGCCTTGGGCGAAGACATCTCGATGGGTGAAGTTGCAGAGACAATAAAGAAGGTCTTGGTAGGTTGAGTTCATGGGAAAAACTACTATGTTTTTAGGCTTCATCTTTGGACCATAGAGATTTGGGACTCCTTGCTCAAAGAACTGCCCATCATTCGGGTGCTGGCACAAGGATGGTTTTCCCTTCGATTTCACAGGGAGGAGTACATAGACTGAATTTTATCTCGGTTCTAGCACATTGAATTAGCACCGGTTCTGTTGAAGAGATGGGATCATCTCTTTGACCTTGAGAGGGAATAATTGGGAGTAGGGCTGATTTGGGTTTGTTTTCTAGGCCTTTTGATGCAATTCTAGACTCTAATGGTTTTCAAGCACATTGGAGATATGCTAGGTACTTACCTAGAACATAATCAATCCTTTAAGAAGACAGGAATCATGACTGTGGCGTGCATCCTGGTACATTTGGACATGAGGGAAGGGCTGGAGAAAAGATAACCCTCCATTGGTGACATTTATCTCATCGACAAAATCTCAACTATGAAGGAGTCACATTTAGGTGTAGATAATGCCATAAGGTCGAACATCTCTACAAGGATTTCCCACCACTCTCACTTGCTACTTCGGCTACTACAAAGGGACCGAAGCCTTGATAGGCAGAAGACCCAATTGTGGATGAGCAGCCCTGAGGTCTGGTTCATCCTAAGGATGCGAATGGGGTCACTGCTATGCCATCTAGTGCCCCCTAGATACTGCCTATATCCCCACCACTGACTAGATCCCAGTTTGTTATGGAGGTTTCTCCTACAACGGGAACTATTTCTTCTTCCTTACCCCCTGCTCTATTTTTTAATCGTTTTATTGTCACTCTAGCACCATCTGCATCTACTTCATGTTTGGTAACTTCCCCCATCACTTGTGCTCTTGATCTTCCCTCCCCTATCTTCTCCACCACCCCGCCGGTTGTCCTTGGACAGGGACATCAACACCCCCTTCAAAACCCCACCGCTTTAGGCTCACACTCCTACAACCTCCGCTCCCGTCATCAAAAAAACCTTATCATGCTGGGCCTGGGCATCTCATCCTCTACCATAGAGCATAAACCCTCCCGAGGCAAGGTTTCCAAGATGTCCAAAGCCATCAAAATTGTTGGGGATGATTTTGCCCAGGGATGATAGAACACCATTGGAAGGGTACTTATAGTAGCAGACACCCTTGATTTTGTGCCCTGATGAAGTGGCTATCTTACAATTGCAGGGGTTTGGCTAGCCCCATAAAAAAATTAGCCCTTAAGAGACTTTTGAGTTGTGAACCCTATGACATTATTTTCCTTCAGGAAACCCTTGGTCAATCTGAGAAGATTGTTAAGACCTTACAAGCCATCATGCCCAGCTAGCACTTCCAAGCTGTGGATGTTGCAAGGTGATCTGGGGTCTTTCTATTGGGATCAAACCTCAATCCATTATGGTGACTACATCATGGGGAGGTTAGGGTTTCCTTGGAATGGATATATTCTCGGCTGAACTTGGCAAGCATCTCCGTATTATAAACATTTATGCTCCCAATCAAAACAGACTAGCCTTCTGGCAACAGTTCATGGATAACCCCATGATCAGCCAAATCTCTATCCTAGGGGGTGATCGGGGGGAATCTTAGATCACTCCCCTATATATTTGGAAGTAGCTAGCTCTTTCAAAAAATAAAGGGTGCCTTTCAATTTTAATTCAACTTGGCTAAAGTACCCCGACTATCTCAGGATGGTCTCAAATTTTTGGAAAGCTCAACCCCCTCCTATTGATTAGAGGAAGGCTAAATGATTATGTAGTAACTTGGATAAGCTTAAACAATTATCCATAGATTGGGAAAAAGAGAAAAAGGATAGGGATGAGCACACCCTAGCTGACATAGAAAATCAGTTTGCCTCCTTAATGAATGAACTGGGAAGAGGTTACATCTCCATAGAAGAAAAACTACATCTAGTGGAATTGGAAGCCTAGAGATCAAAGATTCTATTGGAACGGGAAGAAGCATGGAGACTCAGAAGCAGGGCTATCTGGTTACAAGCAGGGGATGGTAACACAAAATTCTTTCATAAATATGCAAATGGAAGGAAAGCCAGCAATACCATCTGGCAAATGCCCTCGAAACAGGGTCAAATTGCAAATACTCACCCTCAACTTGCCCGATTGGGTAACACACACTTCAAGCAGTTGTTCAAATCTCCCCAGGCACACCACTTGCAGAAATCATCCGCATTGTTGGAAATTTCCCCAAATTTTTGGAACCTGACTTAATGGAGGATCTTATAAAACTTATTAGTATGGGGAAACTAGAGAGCACCCTGAAGTGGTTCAAGGATGAAAAAAGTCTGGGGCTAGATGGCAAGTCAGTGGATTTCTACCTTACTTTTTTGGACATCATTGGACAAGTCCTACTTGGTGTGGTTGAAGAAATTTGGCTACTAGGTTGAGTCTATGAACCTATCAATTCCACCTATATAGCCCTCATCCCCAAGTCAGACTCCCCGCTATCTTTCAATGACTTCAGGCCTATATCCCTTTGTAATTGCCTTTATAAAATTATTGCGAAGATTATGCAAATCACATTAAATCGATCCTATTAGAACACATCTCACTGGAATCGTTTTCCTTCCTACAAAACCGACAAATCCATGAGGCCATTGGCTCGGCATAAGAGGCCCTTCACTCCATCAAACTAAAGAAACTCAAAGGGGTGTTGCTAAAAATTGACCTCTCAAACGCTTTTGACAGGGTCAGCTGGTTATACTTAAGGGTAATACTTACCCATCCAAGGTTTCCACTTGTTTTCATTAGATGGATTATGGGCTACATACCTTTTTTTCATTTGCAATCTTAATCAATGGATCATCTTCCCACTCTTTCTGGGTGGAGTGGTGAATCAGGTAGGGGTGCCCACTATCCCCACTGTTATTCCTCATGGTCATGGAAGGACTAAGCAGATTGATTGCGACAGAGAAGAGAGTAGGGCGGTTCATGGGCCTCAAGATAACGGATCAATTCCTTCTATCTCATCTTCTCTTTGTTGATGACATACTCATTTTCCTAGATGGGGGATTTCAAGGCATCATCACACTCTCTGAAGTACCAAAACTATTTAGCACTGCAACAGGGATGGAAATAAATGTGGAAAAATCTACTATATCATTCTCTAACTTCTCTCTACAGGAAACCCACCTAGCACTACAAAACTTCCCCTATCAGAACCTATTACTGAAGGATGGACTGAAGTACTTAGGCTTCAGGATAAAAGCAGCTGGAAATAAAATTGTAGATTGGACATGGCTGATTGCCAAGGTGGAAAGAAGATTAAAAATTTGGAGCCATCGACTACTCTCCAGAGCTAGTAGACTGGTGCTCATTAAAGTGGTTATGGAAGCCACATTGGACTTTTAGATGTCTCTGGCCTGGATTCCTCAAGGTATACTACAAAGGATACAACGATTCTGTTGTCATTTATTATGGAAGGGCCACAAGGAAGGAAATCCCTATGCATGGGTTAAATGGAGTAGAATTGCAACTCCAAAAAAATGGGGAGGTTGGGGCTTAAAAAATCTCTCTGCTTTTGCACAAGCACTTCCGGCAAAACTAAGTTGGCTACTCCTGAAACATAAGAGCCTTTGGTCAGAGGTGGTCACCTACAAATACATATGGTTGAGCACAGTCTTGGATTGGTTAAGATTACCCACATGGAATAGGAAAAGTATATCGATGATCTGGAGGGCTGTATTAAATACCCTTCCCATCATAAGAAGGGATCTTACATGGAGGATTGGTAAAAGGTGGGTCTGTCCACATTGGGATCGATCCATGGATTGGTAATGGAAACTCCCACCAACTTCCAACTAACCTGATTACTTTCCTCATTCACAATGGAGTGCAAAATATTGCTCATCTCGGGGACCCTCACAATACAACTATTTATTAGCAAGCATGGCAATCAAGGGAGGCCTTGGATATCCCAGTTCAATGGCAAATGGAGTGGAGGACTTACTTCTAGGCATTAATTGAATCCCGTGTGAGATTAAGGGATGAGGAATATGAACTGATCTGGGGGTTTACAAAGAAAGGAAACCATACCTCAAAGGATAGATATATTATAATTCACACTGGCCACAAGCTGGATTTCCGAGAAAGTTGGTGGAGAAATATCTGGAAGTTAAAAATTCCATCACGTACTCGATTAGTGATGTGGAACATCATCATGGATAAAATACCTACTGAATCTAATCTCATGAAACAAGCATTTTTGGGGCTAACATGGTGTGTTTTATGTCGTGCAGAGGAGGAATCGAATCAACACCTCTTCCTCTCATGTCCCACTACACAACAGGTTTGGGCGCATGTATTACACACACTAAACATACCATATACATAGAACAATGATGATATACAAATTTCTTGGAACAGGTGGTAGGAAACAACAATAATCCTGAGAGCTGGAACTTGCATTTATTGGTTTGCTAGTACATTTGGATGTGTCAGAACAACATTATCTTTTGGGAGAAAAACATTGTTTGTACACAGATTATACCTAAGATATGTATGAGCTATATGGAAATCCCAGAAGAGGAACAAGTAGCCTGGATACGGAACATCACACTGGAAGTCATTAACAAAGAGCATCACTGGGCCTATTTTGATGGAGCTGCACAAGAACTCGGCTATGGAGGAGGCATTATTTTACATTTGACTGAAACAAATTTATTTCACATCTGTTTAGGGTTGGGAGCTAACACAAATAATTTCGCAGAGCTCCTCACACTTTGTCATCTCTTATATTTTGCTTTATACAAAAATTGCAGACATATACAAATATTTGGAGACTCCAAGATAGTTATAAACTGGTTCAACTGCATATCAACATGCCATGCAGATACACTCAAAACCATATTGGATGATATTTTATTTCTAAAACACATTTTGATCTTGTTTCATGTACTCATATCTATAGGGAGCGTAATGAATCTGTGAACCGGCTATGAAAATATTCAATGCATCATCCTCGAGGGAAATGGCTGATCACAAAGCATACACCTGAATAGATCTATCAGTTCTTCCACAAACCTTATATAAAACAAGATCTACAGAGGGCTGACAGGACCTAACTTATCATTATTTTTGGTTCTTATATATTTTCCTATAAAACAGTGATCAACAATGGTGAAATTTTGAATTATGTAATTAAAATGTATATGATCAGTTACTATCAGTATACCCATCACAAGGTCATTTTGTAGTTCTTTTTACAAGTTACAAACAGTCCACTATTGCCCATGGTCACATTTCTGCATATTCCTATGGCATTTACAACATGTAATTTTCTCTGATTAATGAAAACTACGATATTTTCTCCTCGGGAAAAAATGTAGTACTGGAAGGCAGAATCACCACTATTTCCTTAATATTCTGAAATATTTATATTATAAAGTCATACAGTTTGAAAATAACATGTATCTTTTTCTTTAGGATTTCTGAACCTTTGTAAAGTGTTGCTTCCCCCTATTTATCTGGAGAGGGGAGCGTTGAACATTGATTACAACAAAATATCTTCAGTCGAGTCTTAGTTGTCAGATCGACTAGACGTCTCGGTCAAGGATGGCTATGTGTCCCAAAAACATTAAAAAATATTAATTTCCTCATGAAATGGTTGACACATTACATGATTACAAAAACGGGTCAATTGAGTAGAGAAAAAGTCAATAAAATATCTCTGTGCCCAATCCCTATGATCTTCTCTACGTCAGGTTGTAGTTTTTTCACAGTTTGGCCTCCTATATTGCTCACTAGGTTCTCATTGCTTCTGCCTTTACTGCTTGAATCATTCATCATTTAAAGTTGGGAGTGGGAAACTATTAGTTTCATGTTGCAGTCTAGAAGCAAAGGACCCCAAGGTGGTACTTCATCTTCCCCCCTGTATGGGGCACCATGCTGGATAATCAAGTCCTCTCGATCTTCCACGTCTTCGTTTACTTCTGTCAGCCTTGACCCTGGTTTCGTGTCACAAGGGATATTTCTAGGTCATTCCATGTTGAGTTTGAATGCTCCATCTCCTTTCTTAAATGCCACAATTTCCAACACACCATGCCTTTAAAGTTCTGCACTTCCTGGTCATAGAGTTATCACATCGGGGTTTTCCATTAAAAAGTATTTACAGGATGGGGCATTCTGATCCACACTAGCCCCTTTTGCTTCATGTGACTGGGGGTTATGACCAGGTGCTTAGTCCTTAGGCGCAAGGGCCTTTGGACTCCCCTCCGGGGGTATTTTTCCTTTGTTGCATAGAATCCAGCATATCGGTGGTTTATAATGCTCACCTTTGGTATCTCCCCTTGACACTTGCGATTGTCGATCTGTGGGATTGGGCCTACCTGGGATATTGCAATCAGAGTATAGGAGAGGGCCTTCCTACCATATTTCATAGAGCCTGCCGATTGTCCGAATGTGAAACTCCAAGAAAGCAAGATACATAAAATATTGCATCCCGAATGAGACATCACATATCGCAATTTCAAGTCGGAAGGGACTTCATCAGATGAGGGATTTGATTTATGTGATCACTGATCTACAGGATTGGCCCCTTTAGTGCTTAGCCCTTGGTTCTTCGGTCATCTGTGTGATCAAAAGTTAGCCCCCTTATTGGAGCCCCTTTATCGCATGATCGCAATCGAAGGTTTCACTACAGAATGATGCCTTGTCTCATCGAAAGCCAATTTATGATATTGACGATTGGGATCGAAGAATTTCATTGTCTGCTCCTACTTGTTAAACACACATGGGCAACAAGAGAAATATTAAAGATAAAACATGAAAGTACATATTTTATTAACAGGAGATATACATTTATAGTACATTGTTGTGACCGTTGGGTTTCACATCCCAAGGTCTCTTGGATTACTTTTGTCCATTTAGCTTCCACACTAACCCATTGAAGATTAGGTGTCCAACATTCCCCCCCTTAATCCAAAGGGTTATGTATGAGTCCAAGAAGAGAGCTGTAATACAAAATGTGCAAAAATGCATGGCAGCACTAGGCTAAATGTGCTCTCTGAAATGTTGGTGTAAAGGGCGGTGGTTTAAGGATGACCACCAACACTGGAATGCTTAGTGCAGTTCCCGGAACTCTTCCAAAACTGGCAAGAAGCTGAAGTCTTCTGCTAGAGGAAGTGTTCCTATTGATTTAAAGAGGGAAACCTTCAACCATGAAAGGGAGGTCTCACCCCACATAAAAGGAAGAACTTCAACCTAAAAATGGAAGTCTCAACCTGTGATGGTTTAAGGATGACCAACAACTCTGGAATGCTTATGCAATTCCTGGAACTCTTCCAAAACTAGCAAGAAGCTGGAGTCTTCTGCTAGAGGACGTGTCCCAGATTACCAACTGAAGGCATGTTCATGGGCATCTTTGTTTCTGGCTACAACTCTGAATCTGATATGGCAGGTTGTGTCTCAGGCTCGCTTGATGTGGCTTTGAAGCTTGTAGATGACCATCATTTCCCCCCCTGTCAGATACAAGGTGAGATGATGGAGAAAACTCAACTACAAGACTGTTCAATACTCTAGAACAAGTTCTGACATGTGTTTGGAATATCTTCTTGGCTGTTGATGCCCATTGCCAAGAAGCGATCCATCCAAGATGAATCTTTGTTTTTGCAGGACGTTTGTTTCTGAAGCATCCGTGTGAAGAATGGCTGGTTTTATGACAGTGCTTACATGGATGAAGATCAAAATAGTGATCTTTCAGATGGAGAACTCAGTCACAGTGTTGACATTTTATAATCTGTTGTTATTGTTGTTGCTGTGGAAGAGGAACAAAATCTGGAATAGTTGGATGTGAACTGTCATGAAGGAATCCAGCACTCTAAAACTGAATGGGGTTTGAGTAGTCTAGAATATGAAAGGACAAGTCCTTTTCATATCCAAGACCAGTTTTGTGCTTGTTGTGGACAAGTTGTTCCCAAGGTCTGATGATGGGCTTGGGAAGTGCAGACTGAATTTTTGGATCTGCATGTACAATTGCTGCTTTATTGGGCATTGGATCTGAATGAACTTTAACAATATTTTCTTGCTGTTTATGGGAGTCTGTTTCATTGTTCTGAATAGAAATAGGTTCAGAGTGATGACTCCTCTGTTTAAATTCTTCTTGCTGTAGCTGAGATTCAAGCTGCAAAAATTCAATGGTTTCTTGTGCAAGTTGTAAAGATGTATGAATATCTTTAAGAGTGTTTTTGTTCACTTCAACTGTACTTCCATCAGTTGATAAGATTAGAGTGCTTAATAACTCTAATAATCCATGATTTTTATCCATTATTCAAACAATCAAATCAATAAATGGCCAAAAATGTACTTGTAGAAACAATAATGGTTTTAGAAAATTAATTTGCCAACTTCTCAACAAGAATTAATTTGCGCTATGTCTGCTCATGTTCTCACTTCACAATGTCTTGTGCCTCAATTTCTACACAGCAAGCCTGATATTGCTGCCTTAACATAATTTTCAGCTTGATAGGTTTGCAGCCCACAAGCTCCTCTTTTCCAACAATGACAAGCCCCAACATAAATGAGATTAGCTTCTATATTTTATCAACCATATACCATATAAATTTTTCGCTCCTTTTCCACCCAATGTCCTTTCACTAAGCTTGTTGATCCTTTCAACACGTCGCTCCCTGATTCACTGGTCCTCGAGCTGGAAGGATTTCTAGCCTCCAGCACTATTCATGCTAAGATGTAAAAAATATTCTTGTTGCCACTATCGCTCACTCACAATGGTATATTCAACTATTAATACTCAGATTTTCATTATATTATTTATTCAATATTCATACCTGCAGTTGCAATGAATATCAATAATAATACCTTACAATTGCCAAGCTTGTGGCCTTCCTTAACACATCAGCCTCTTGCAATTGCATCCGACTTTGATGAGCGAGCAGCTAACTCTGCTGATAGCAAGGAATACCTAAATACATCCCAGAAAATTAAACTCTGATTGATACATGTTCAAGAAGTGAGGAAATATTATTTGTCAAAGAATTTTTGGTGATTGCATCTCTTGAAGCATAGTAACAAATTGACCCAACCAAAAGTTGCATTCCTCTCGCCCTTAGTAACACCGTCAGAAGATTTTGACTTTGAGTTGCTTCAGCAACCTGCAGAATTAATGACGGCACAGAATCTTCTCAACAATTCACTGCCTTAGGAGCCACTAAACATGAGTATTTGAGAGGTTGGATTTGGACACAAGCTTGGGACCTCATATAACTCAAATATATATAACCATGCCTCCTACTTTCGTACCAAACTAGAAATCCAACTTGTAGAGCTCCAAAATTTTGTGTAGCCTTCATCAGAAAATTTCATCAACCGTATAGCTTGAATTAAGGAAGCTCTTGTTTCCAAGCTCAAGTTGCCAAATTCAAATAATAAATCCTTTTTGTTTCTCCTCGTTAATAGTGTATGGAAGCAATCATAATTAAAAACACACCATAATGTGAGGACCCTTTACCGTGACACTGTTAGGTGGAAACTCACAACGTGATATGGAGACAACGTTACTTAAAGTCACATGAGACAGTGTTACTTGAATGGACAATAGTGGTATATGATGTGGACTTATACAGAGAGAAAAGACTAACTTCTAGCAATCTAAAAATGGCTGTTATTGTAAATAACTTTAGAAAGAAGAGCAAGTTTGCTCCGTTTGAAGTTGAGCAAGACAAAATACAACGCTAATAAACTTCCATCTATGTAAGTACACAACAACAATCATACAAAAAAATTATTCATCTATTGAACGTCATAAACAACCTCTTGTTCCGTCGAGAGGATAGCAAATATCCTTGCCAGCTAAAACTGTAGTACAAGAACTAGTGATTAAAGGAAAAGCTAAGTTGAAAGCAAGCTTCAAGTAAAGCAGTGTAGCAAAAGGCCCATGCTTCAACAATCAAAAGCTAGTAGGCTTTGTCTCGGCCACATTCACTCTTATTTGCCTCCCATCCATTTCCGATCCATCAAGAGAAATAGCTTCTGATACCAGGAACAACTTCTGGACTTTTGAGCGAGTCTTCAAACTCAGCTTCTAGACTGCGTATATATGTGAACAGGTTCTGGACTGCGTATATGGAACAATGTTCATATACCTTAATCGAAGCAACGTTCAACTGCTTATATACCTTAATTTGGAGAAGTGCTTAAGCTTTTTGCAGTTGTATATCGTGTGGAGTATGGGATAAACTCCACGACCATAGTCAGTGCAGCAGAGAGGTAATACAAGCCTGTTCAAAACAGTAACACACCATCGTATTATCGATCTTCAATGCAGCATTTGACTTCAATCCACAGGACTATATCAGCTCAAGGATTCTAATATTTAATCAACGCATGGGCTCCGGGCTCCCTTCACTTGGCTTGGCTTCCCAATAGTTGAGGCACCACGGTTATGCTATGTGGAGGTCTTCTTCAGCAACAACACCTTGTCATTCTCCTTTCCTCAGCATAGTTAGGTATTAGATCCAAAACAAATTTGTGGGAAATTGGAAAATAGTTAAAAATATCCGACCAGATTGCAGATTGAAAAAATACCCAGCCAGAACTCGACCTGATAGCAGAATCGGACTGAAGCCCAAAAGGAAAAGTACCCAGCGATTCAGAGGTTTTGATCATAAAATGATGCCCACGACACCCACAACTAGGCCCAGTTGTACCCAAATTAAGCTAACTGAAAAACCTAAATCATAAATGCAACACGCCGGACAGAACTCTGGAGCTATGGGAAACACAAGGTGAACAAGATTATCTGGATAGCTAGATCAAGCAGGTCATGCACGATACACCACGAATAATCATATATACCCAATTCAATTCCTCACATACAATGCACATGAACACTATGAATTTCCTCTAGAATAACGACTGAATGGTGGAGCATTTTATAAATCCCAGTGAGTTCTCTGAAATAAAAGAGATAAGGAAAGCACAGAGGTCGACGGGTGTTTCTGAGGCAGAGACGGAATTTAATTATTCAAACTGACAGACATGCTGGGGGCAGTGTAATACCAGATTTCTGTTGTCAAATCTCACGCTACAAAGAAACGATGGCAGCACTTTAGGAATGCTGGCAATGGAGTGCTCACAACACTATAGGGGCAGGTATTTGATGGGAATACCAAGCGTTACTCATTATCACATAGAGAGTTGATTATTACGACTGAGCAGATTCAGAATGGCAGAGAGAGGCCAAAAATGGCACTGGAGAAATGACAAGTTAGCTGAGAAAATATTCATGATATGCACATACACATAAGGGCCATAAAACAAATGGCTCAAAATAATTATGCAGGGAAGGAATATGCCTGCTCTGATACCATGTTAAACACACATGGGCAGCAAGAGAAATATTAAAGATAAAACATGAAAGTACATTTTTTATTAACATGAGATATACATTTATAGTACATTGTTGTGACCATTGGGTTTTACATCCCAAGGTCTCTTGGACTCCTTTTGTCCATTCAGCTTCTGCACTAACCCATTGAGGATTAGGTTTCCAACACTGCTTCTACTTCATAAAATCCCCAATTGTGATTTGAAATGAGCCTAACCCTTAGTCATTTTCTCCTTGTTTGTTGGTTTTCAAAGGGTCCCTTCAATCTACTCTAACTTCTTATCCAAGAGTTCATTTTTAGACTTCCACCTATCGTTGGAAATCTTATTCCCATCACTATCCATTGGAGAGGGTCTGATTTAACTTTAAGATATTCTATGGCTTGGAGGATGGCTGAAATCTTCTCTGTTCTTTGGTACTCTTTGTACAACTGGAACTCTGTTTTCAGAAGGTGACAACATTGGCTCCACCTGGGGATAGTGCCTTGCTAGAAAGGTTTTGAGAACCAAAAAACTGTGAGCTTCTCCTTTTGGCATAGAGTCTTTTCTAAACAAACGATAATTTTGTGAAAGTGGAATTTTCAATAGAAACTGGAAATTTAATATAACAATTACAATACACACACTGGTATTTACAATGAGTGCAAGAGAAGCACCTCTTGTTTTGAAAATTGAGTTTGAGGAACTGGCCATTTACCAGTAGTTCCAATGATTCACTATCCATATTTTCAAGCAAGTACATGTTATTTCCTCTCTCTCTTCTACAATCTTGAAAGGGTCGAACCATAGCGGATCGAACATTCCGTGTTTTCCTTTTTCTTCCAGTCGGGCGTCCCATCAGAGAATTAAATCTCCTGGTTGAAGAGGTTGATCCTTGGCCTTCTTGCAAAAATGGATTTCATCTTTTATTTGTAATCTGACAATATGGCCCCCACATATTCTATATTTTCATGAAGTTCGACTAGCTGGTTTATCCTTCGTGTCAAGGCACTTGGCTCTTCCTTAGCTTCTTGTAGTAACTTTGCAACTGGCATTTCTAATTGGATTTGGAAGACCACAACATTACCATACACTAACTCGAAAGGATATTTTCCATTGGGTTTAGGGGTTACTCGGTTAGCCCAGAGGGAAAACTTCAGTCAGGAGTCCCAGTTCCTCTAATTCTCGGTGATGGTCTTCTTTAGCACTCTCACCACAGTTTTTCTTGAGGAATCAACCAAGCCATTACCTTGAGGATAGTAGGTAGTGAAGTGCGCGATGATGTTACTGAATTTTTGGAAGAAGCTGGTGAATTTTGCGGATTTGAAGACTTGAGCATTGTCAGTGATAATTTTGCTAGGAAAACCAAAGAGAGATAATATGTTCTCCTCCATAAACTTGATTACCACTAATTCTGTAGTGTTTCTGGCTAGGATGGCCTCTACCCACTTGGTGAAATAATCCATGGCCATTAATATCTACTTGTGTTGGCATAAACAGTGAGTTTATTTCTCCTATGAAGTCTAGTCCTCACTGTCTGAAGGGTTCTTCCATATGGACTGGAATCAGGGGGAGAGGAGAAAGTTTTTGTTTCTCAGCAAACACTTGGCTCTTCTAACATGACCTAGCCTGGGAATGAACATTTCCACCTTGAGGATTTTGTGAGTTGTGGTCTTCCAGCTATAATGACCTTCACAAACTCCTCCATGAAATTCCTTAATCACTTTATGAGTGTCGCCTTCTATCAAGCATAACAACAAAACTCCCACCGAGTCCTTCCAGTAGAGATGACCATTGGATATGATATACTTTTGAGCTTGCAGTCTTAGAGTTTTTTGGATTTATCTACCCCTATTGGGCACCTCAGGAATAAGAGATAATAGATGATATTCTTATACCAGGGTGATCCCTCATGTCTAGCATATATATTTTTCTCTGATGTTTTAATCCAATTCTGTTGAACCTATGTTCTTCCTTCCTATGTTATCAGGTTTATCCCCAAAGATAGGCAATTAGATTCTGATAAAATATTGGACAACCCCTGGCCTTTTATGAGCTTAGTAGGCTTTATGTCTAATTCATATTCTTGTATCTTTGTTATCCACCTACCCTTTTTTCCTTCATTGTCTCCTTGCACAAGGATGTCCTTGACCACTGTCGTTGGGACAAATGTTGTATTTCAGATTGCAGCACATATATTCGAAATGCCTTCAAAGCCTTGACTAGTTCATAAGCTTGTTTCTCCAAGATGTTATATTTTAGCTTAGCATCTCTCAGGACTTGGTTGAAGAAGGCGATGGGTTTTTCATAACCATCATTATTCTTATGTAGCAGAATTGTGGCAATAGTATGCGGAGAAGTGAAAGAAAAGATATAAAAAGGCGCCGAGTAGTCGGGGCTGACTAGTACGGTACTTCAACTAAATATTATTTAATTCTAGTAAAATAATCTCTAGGGACAAGGCTCCACTTGACTTCATTTTTCCTTTTTAGCATATCTGTAATACCCTTCATTATTTTTGCATAGTTGGGTATGAACCTCCTCAAGAAATTGATTCTCCCCAAAAAGGCTTGGACCTCTTTCTTATTTCTAGGTAGAGGGATGTGACTAATAGATTTGACTCATTTAGGATCAATTTTCACTCCTTCCTGCCCTACTATGTATCCTAGTAGCTTCCCCTCACTTAGGGTGTTGAAATGTGGCAACAAGAATATTCCAATTTAATTTTTCCTTGAATCAAATTGTGAATTAATCAAATTTAGTCTTAATAGCTACTTGGAAATAATTAATTAATCATTTTGAATTAATTAGTTGGAGAAATTAAAGTTAGAAGTCTTTCTGAAGCCATGCAATAGTTATCCCTTAAATTAAGGAGATAAGATTGAGTTATATTCGAGTTGTAATTAGTTAACTCAGTTTAATGAGTTAAGTCCAATTAAATTAGTTCCAAACTGTTCGAGGAACTAATGGTGAGTTAACAGTCAGTTGATGAATGCATGCACTCAACTAGGGTACCCCAGTTAACTGAAGATTCCCTCATCAAAAACTCATGCATGTCTATTCTAAGAAAGACCCAGTTGAGATTAAAGTCAAGGACAGTGTACTATCGGTTTCATATGTTTTCTAATAAAGAAAACTCATGCATGTAGTCAAGGCATCATTCCTTAAGGATTGCGCAGTTCTGACAGTGTGTGAGATCAGGAGATCATCCACTTGGTAAAGAGGTTTTCCACTTTGTTGAAGGTGAATCATCCCAAAGGAATAACGTAAGGAAATAGGAGCCTGGAGGGCAGAGGGGAAGGCTTGAGAGAAGCCAAGATTTCTTGTGAGCATCTGTGAGGATTGTATCGAGAGCTGGCTAGCTGTGAGAGCTAAGGATTTTTATAATTCCTATGTATTTCCACGTTATATGATAATATAGATAGTGGGGTTTTTAGCTGAGGCTTTCCCCAAAGTATTTTCATGTGTATTGTGCATTGATTCTTCTTCTTCTGGTTATATTGTTCAGCTCGATCTTTAAGCTTGTGCAAATTAATAGTAGAAGTAGGTTATAATATTCTGCTTTGATTTATATTGCATTATCAGGTTAAACTACATACAAATGAACTGGGATTTCTTCGGATTCAAAGAAAGACCATACCTCCTACATTTCTCAAAGGTGAGCTTCAAGTGGAGGATGTGTTCTTCATCAGTCTTAGAGAAGACTGTGATATCATCCAGATATACCACTACTAACTTGTCTTTCTCCCCTACAAAATAAATATCCATAGCTCATTGAAACGTGGCCCCTGCATTAATAAGACCGAAAGGCATGTGATCATATATGAATGTTCCCCACGGGGTGGTGAAAGTAGTCTTATTTTGATCATCAGGGTGGATTGCCACTTGGTTGTAACCAAATAGCCCATCCATTATGGAAATTTTGACTAAGCCAACCACCTTCTGTAATATATAATCCATCTTACGCAGCGGGTGGTTGTCTTTCAATGATGTCTATTTAGATTTTGAAAATATACACATAGCCTTTTTTCTCCATTATTTTTACAGACTGGGACTAAGTTAGCCACCCACTTCGAGTTCCTCAAAGTAACTATGATTTTTTCCTCTAGAAGCTTCCTCACTTCTTTTTCAATGGAGGGGAGTCAGAGTGGATTAATCTGCCTGAGGTTTTGCTTGTATGGTTTTATTCCACTCTTTGAAGTAATCTTATGATGTATGATGTTAGTTCAAATGCTTTTAAATCCTCATAAGACCAAGCAAAACCATCCGTGTAGATTTTGAAGAGATTTAAATACCTTTGTTTATATTGCAAGGGGATTCCTTTTGATAGTCTAACCATTTGGGGTTCATCCTCTAAGTCGATATTGCAATATTCTATGTGTTCATCCATATTCAAAGCCATTGGTTTGGAGGTTACCTCATCCTTATTAATAATCTTTCGAGTGGGACTAGTCCACGAGGAATGGTATTCCCTTTCAGTTGTAGAATTTTGCATCTAGCCACTGTGTCTTCCCACAGAGTGGTTTCTTGATCTACCTCTTTTTCCTCTTCTTGAAATATGGTTGTGTTAGAGAACTACCCAACAAATTCTATAAATCATGTGACTTACTCATCTTCCTCGAATACCTACTAGTGCTTAACATTATCAGGTCTAGAGGGTCTCTATCTGACCTCCACCTCATACTTGAGGATTGGATTTTTAGGGGGCTTGAAACTTTCTTACTGCTACAGTAAGCGAATCAGCGATTTTGTTTCCTTCTCTGGAAAAAATTGGATATTAAAGGCCAGGAATAAGTTATCAATCAAATCCAATACTTCATTCTAGTAAGTCCTTAATCTAGGGTGTTTGGTCTAGCACTAATTCCATACCTATTTTACAATCAGCTCAGAGTCTCCATGCACCATTAAGAATTCAATATTCATATTTTTGTTGTTTGTAGCCCAAGGAGAAATTATTCATACTCTACCACATTGTTGGTAGCCTCAAGCTCTAGCTTGAATGAGAGGGGTATCAGACTACCCTCAGGCGATACCAGCAATACTCTGCTCCATTTC
Organism: Pinus taeda; assembly: GCA_000404065.3. Lineage (NCBI taxonomy): Eukaryota > Viridiplantae > Streptophyta > Pinopsida > Pinales > Pinaceae > Pinus > Pinus taeda. The sequence continues at coordinate 74,396 of APFE030231269.1, forward strand.
CCTCTTTGGAATTTTCTCCGTCAAAGTAAAATTTCCATACTCCATTCTCATTTATGTGTTGGTGTTCTAACTGCCTTGTTAGGTGTACTAATTTTTCTTCTAAGATGGTCTCATATTCTTCTAGGAATAGGTAGGAGAGGTCGCTTTCTTTTCCATGCATTGGGGATTTTTTTGAGCCTTTAGTTGGGGTCACAGTTTTTACAAATCTGGACTCTTCGTACAACCTCCTTTCTTTTCCCCCAAAAGTGGGAATAGTGGCATAAGTTAGATCTAACTTGATAGAGCCCCCCCACCTTGGAACCCCAAGACCTATATAGGAGCATGCCGAATCGAGGGGGAGCCACTACTATATCCATTACTACACTCTTCATAGGGATTTGAGCCAAGTTTACCACCAGATCCTTTATCATTTCCAAGCATTCAACCCTCTTAAAGTCAAAAGAGTATAGGTCCTTGTAGGGCCTAGTGATCTATAAGCCAAGTTGTTCCATCACGGCTAAGGGCATGAGATTGTGCAAGGCTCCAGAGTCCAACATGAAATTGTGCAATAAGAAGTCATGGATTACTAGGGTCACATACAAGGGTGTAGTGGAAGGATCAAGTTCTTCAACATGAGGCCCAAAAACAACCTTTGGCCTTTCTTCTTAAAGGTTTAAATAGTCATGGTTTGGTGCTAAGGTGGATGGAAGCATGAACTGAGAGACTTGAGATTTATAAGTAGGTTACTTTAGAAGTTCAATCAGAGGAACATGAATCTTTACCTTTTCGAGCTCCTTCTGAAATTGAATATAGGTTGACCTTTTTCTATACCTCCTCGCTCTGATTCTCCTTCCTTATCACTAGCAATTTTTCGCAGAATAGGTGCCTTCTTTTCGAGTGTTCCTCGGAACTATTGCTTTCGTTATTTTAGGAGACTTTTACCTTGGATGAGTTAGGATTCATCTTACCTTTCCCTTTATCTGACATTGGGGGAAATATCTTGGGGAGCAGTTCCCTTTTGTTTTTCTGGTTCTCTCAACCTCTTTCTTGAAGATCTTAGATCATACTTTCGGTGTAGTTGTGCTTGCATGAAATTTGAAAATTGTTTACAATAGTAATCTATGTCCTCCTCATTTGCTACTGCTTCTCTATCATTATTGGTTTCCTAGTGAACCATATTTTCATGTTCTTCTTTGGAGAAATTGGAATATAAGTTTCCCTACATCTCATGTGTATCCAACAATTTTTCATTAGGATCATTTTCTAAATAGGGGATGAGGGATCTATTCGAATTGTTCCTTTCTTTCCCTTGGAAGTATCTGCAATGGTGGCCTTCTATATTGTGGGTTATAACCCTGGCTGTTTCCTTGAGCATTCTATTTCGAGAGACTATTGTTCTCAAGATCAAGCTTTACAACCTTATGCGATAAACTCTTAATGAATTTATCCAGCTCATCCCACTTCAGATCTGGTGATTCTTTAGCTTGACTAGAGGAGGTTGCTTCTTCTTTCCCCCTTTTATTCTTAGTAGGTTACTTCTTTCCTCTTGACATCCCTGCCAAGGTGAAATTTTCTTCCACCTCAAGAGCATCAACTTGGAGTCGATCCAAAGTACGAGACTTCCTCTCCCTTAGGGTAAAGCCAAACTCTGACTCAAAGGCTCCCACGAATATTAAATGAGCAGCATCTTGAGGAGGCTTTATCTCCCCAGGCAGGTTATTATACTCCTTATTGAACCTTTTTATGAATTATGAAATATCATCCTCTAACTTCTTCCTTATAGAATTAAACTCTGTGAGGATGTACTCATGATTTCTCTTTTCACCCCACTTTTGTGTGAAAGAGTTTTTGAGTTCCTCCCAGGTAGTGATGGAAGCATTAGGTAGGGCTTTAAACCATTTTCTGGCTTCTGCATCAAGGGATTGTATAAAGAGTGTTAGGACCACGTCTAATTGTTCTACATTTAGAATCTCGACAAAATCACAGAAGGTTTCAATGTATCTCTGTGCAGTGTTTTCATCTTCCCGATTGAACCTAGGCAAAATCTTTAGGTAGTCGTGGGGCATAGCACTTAGGGGTTGAGGTAAATCAATAGGGGCATATTTATTTAGTAAGAAACCCAGAACAACCATCTAGATTACTGGAGGGGGGTTAAGATTTCCTGGAGTGGTTGGACTGAGAGTAGGCTATGTAAGGGTTTTAGGAGTGAATCTTAAGCAGTGAGTTGGGAGCTAGATGGGGAAGCTTAAAAGAATGATGAGACAGTAGCATAGGTAGTAGGAGTTTTCTCTTTCCAGACTCTCCTAAAAATTAATTTCTCTGGGTTAGATACCAATGGGGTTTTTTGTTGAGCAGTATTTGAGTGAGTGTGAGGTTTTCTAAAAGCCAGGATGATAATCGATAATGGGATTTGTGGAGTTGCCAAGGTGATGAAGATGCAATCAGAACATCTTTTCTCACCTACACAAAGAGTGCTTAACTTGTCATATCCCAGGGGAAAAATCCTTCAATTTGTTCCCTAACAATAGTGCCAAAATATGTTGTCACTCTGAGAGACAACCTCAGATTGCTTACAAGACCCATGCCTAGACACATCTAGATTTTGTGTGTCTCATATCATTCTTAGGAAACTAGAGACATCACATATATTTTATATATGTATTTTAAATGGAAAGGGTTGGTTCATTCATCTAAAGGCATAAGCCATGTATTTCTGGTATTTCTTCACATAAACAACTCACATAAATATATGCATAAAATAATGGAGGCCAGGTAGTTCAACGACCTAGAGTTTAATAAGCTTTAACATAGCAACGAGAGAGGATAAGAATAAGGAGTAACTCATCACATAGATCTTAAAGCATCAAGAATTCTATACTTAACACATAGATATTGAAGCATCAAGAATTTCTACACTTATCTGAGTTATAGGCAAATATAATGGAGAAAAGAGAGACTAGGTGCTATGATTCAAGGAGCGCAATTTTAAAGATATAATCTCAGTAATTCATACAGGTAGATGCATTAACAAGTCAATACAAGAGAATCTGTAATAAAGTATGAAATATTTCTTGCAACTACGATTACATGAATTCAGAGAGGAAACATGAACGTAATGGAATTTAACAGAGGAATAACATATTGTAGTACTCGAAGGGTGAATCACCACTATTTCCTTGATATTTTGAAAGATTTATATTATAAATTCATACAGTCTAAAAATAACATGTATCTTTTTCTTTAGGATTTCTGAACCTTTGTAAAGTGTTTCTTCCCCCTATTTATCTGGAGAGGGGAGCGTTGAACATTGATTACAACAAAATATCTTCAGCCAAGTCTCAGTTGTTAGAACAACTAGTTGTCTCAGTTAGGGATGGCTATGTGGACCAAAAACATTACAAAATATTAATTGCCTCATTAAATGGTTGACACATTACATGATTAAAAAAACACATCAATCGAGCAGATGAAAACATCAAAAAATTATCTTCATGCCCAATCCCTGTGCATCAGGTTGTAGTTTGCTCACGGTCTGGCCTTCTCTGTTGCTCAATTGGTTCTCGTCGCTTCTACCTTTACTTCTTGAATCATTCATCCTTTAAATCTGGGAGTGGGCAACTATCAGTTTCATGCCATAGTACAAAAGTAGAGGACCTCAGGGCGGTACTTCGTCTTCCCCCTGTATGGGGCACCATGCTAGATAATCAAGTCCTCCTGAGTTTCCACGTCTTTGTTTACTTCTATCAGTGTTGACCTTTGTTTCGTGTCACAAGGGGTCTTTTTAGGTTATTCCATGCCAAGTTTGAATGCTCCATCTCCTTTCTTAAATGCCAAAGTTGTCGACCCACTACGCCATTAAAGTTTTGCACTACTTGGTCGTGGAGTTATCACATCGGGGTTTTCCATTAAACAATCTTTACAGGATGGGGCATTCTTATCCACTTTAGCTCCTTTTGCTTCATGTGACTAGGGGCTATGACCAGGTGCTTAGTCCTTAGCTGCTAGTGCCTTTGGACTCCCCTCTGGGGGTCTTTTTCCTTTGTTGCATAGAATCCCGCATATTGGTGGTTTATAATGCTTGCCTTTGGTATCTCCCTTTGACACTTACGATTTTTGATCTGCGAGATTGGGCTTATGCGGGATATTTCAATCGAAGTCTAGGAGAGGGACTTCCTGCCATATTTCATAGAGCCTGTTGATTTTCTAGATGCAAAACTCCAAGAAAGAAAGATACATAAAATATCGCATCCTGAACAGGGACATCGCATATCAAAATCACATGTTGGAAGGGACTTCAGTAGGGGAGGGCTTTCATTTCTGCAATCGTCGATCTACGGGATTGGCCCCCTTAGTGCTTAGCCCTTGGTTCTTTGGCCATCCATGTGATCACGGGCCAGCCCCTTTATTGCATGATCGCAATCAAAGGTTTCCCTGCGAAATGATGCCTTATCTCAACGATAGCTAATTTGCAATATCAACAATTGGCTGATTGCAGATTTTGTTGTCTTCCCTTGCTGCTACTCCAGAAAAGCCCTGATTGCGATTTGTAATGAGCTTGACCCTTAGTCATTTTCTCTTTGTTTTCTAGTTTTCAAAAGGTCCCTTCAATCTGCTCTAACTTCTCATTTGGTGTCCATTTTTGGACTTCCACCCAACGTTGGAAATCTTATTCTGAGCATTATCCAATGGAGAGGGTCCAATTTAGTTTTGAGATATTATATGGCTTGGAGGATGGCTGAAAACGTATCTATTCTTAGTACTCTTTGTACAACTAGAACTTTGTTTTTAGAAGGTGACAATAGCCATAATAAACCAAAAGTGATGCCCTTTAGGATGTTTTTCCCGACATTCAGCTTGGAATATGTATCTTGTGGCCTTGGTTTTATTTTTCCTTTATTATCCTTTATTACATGAACTTTAACTCGGGGTTGTTGCAAACCCCTCCCCCTTAGGGTAACATTGTCCTCGGTGTTCTATGACACCTATGACTAGAAAACTGCTAAAAAACAACAACATAATGCTTATGGAGCTTTATAATATAGCTCACTGCAGTATTTATAATGAAATCTCGATGAAAAAAAAAACAAACATATCTCTTATTGGAGCTTTATAACACATCTCATTGCAATATTGAAAACCATGCATATACCAAAAAATCATTTTCTTGAACCAAAAAATAATGAAGGGTACAAAGCCAAAATCTAATCAACCATCTCCCATGTAGCTTCATCGGGCCTAAAGTGCTTCCACTGCACTTTAACTTCCTTTATTTCTTGGTTTTAGAGCTGAACTACTTCTGCTGCAATATGCACTAAGGTTCTGGATGGAACTCCCCCCGCAGTCCCACCTACAATACAGACTAATCAATCATATGATCAACATATTTCACATACCTCTTAAGCAATGAAACATGGAAAACATCACATAATTTCATTTTCGATAGTAGTGCAAGTCTGTAGGCCACTAGTTCAATCCTCTCAAAAGGTTTGCAATACTAATGTGTCAACTTGGCACATGATCCAATCCTCAAGGAGCTCCCCTTAGTCTTGATGTGAAAGTACACATGCTCCCTAACATAAAGCCATTTGAATGCCCTGTGTTGATCCGCATAACTCTTCTGCATGTCTCTTGTTTCCTTAAAATTCCTTTTGATAACCTACATTTCCTGTTCCATCTCTTCCAACATATCTGGTCCAATTAACACCCCGTTCGCTAGACCACTTCAACTGATAGGAGTATTACAACTTCACCCATAAAGAGCCTCAAATAGATTCATCTTCAAGGACTCATGATGCCCATTATTATACGCAAACTATTATGGAGGAAGATACTCCTCCCACTTCCTTTATTGATGCACAACATACATCCTCAACATATCCTCAAGAATATCATTGACCCTCTCCATCTGTTCATATTTCTATGGATGATAAGTTGTACTAAAATCTAACTCTATCCCCAAACCTGTGAATAACTCCTTCCAAAACCTAGAAGTGAACTTGGCATCTCTATATGATATGATCTTCTTTGGAACACCATGCAACCTCACTATCTCCCTGATGAAGATATGAACTGCCTCACTAGTTGATCAGAAGAATTAACTACAATGAAGTGAGATATCTTCCTTAACTTGTAAACTAAAACGATGATGGAATCTTGCTGCTACAATTTCCTCACCAAACCTGTAATGAAGTCCATGGAAATGACCTCCCAAACCAACTAGGTGCTTACACTATAAGTTTTCCTACTTATAGTCCATACATCTAGCATCAAACTCAATAGCCTCTTTCTTCAAGTTTGGCCAATGATAGAACTTCTTAATTGTTGTCAATGTCTTCTGGTATCCTGGGTGACCTGAATATGACTTGACATGAAAATCCCTCAAGCTAAGTTTCTTGAGCTCACTATTATCTGGCACATAAATCATGTTCTTAAATTTGACCAATCCATATCGTGAGGTGATAATCCTCATCCCTATCATATTCACCCTATTGTTGTAACTTATGCTTTAGTTATTGATACCTATCATCATGTTGTCATGTATGAAAGATCCTTTGTTATAAATATGTCCCATATGAACTTAATGATGCAATAAAATTCACCTGCACTCTCCTACTGAGAACATCTGCAACCCGATTCTCCTTGCCATTGATGTACCCGATATCAAATTCAAACTCACTAAGGGTATCCAACCATTTATCTTACCTAAAATTTAGATTAGGTTGGCCAAAAAAGTACCTTAATCCACTGTGATCGCTCATCACAATGAACCTCCCGCCAAGAAGATGACCTATCCACATCTTCAAGGCATGAAAGATGGTTTCCAACTCAAGATCATGAGTCACATAGTTCTGCTCATGCTCATTCAACTTTATTGACTCATAGCATACTACCTATCCTTCTTGTTATCGTTTTTTGATTTTGAATATTTGAAAGACAAAATTCACAAAATATACATGAAACCGCTTAGGATTCTAGGATTTAGCCCTCCTAGACTCAGAGAGGGCTCTCTCTGTATTTTAGGATTTCACTTTATTTTCAATGTTCTAATGTGTTAGGCTAGATGTAAAAATGAAGGAGATTTATTAATTGATTGTTTGGTTGTTTGTTTTTTTGGTTGGGGTAGATCATATATGAATCCTTTCCATTGGGATATGTACTCAAAGGCTGGGTGGTAACATCAATTTTCCAGAGCATTTACAAGGCAAGCTAAATGTTTATACTGGATCTAGAAGAAAAATGAGAAATGAGATGATAGAAAAGTGATATCAGTAATGATTAAAAAGCAGTTAAGTATTTCTTAATCATACATCAGAAGAAAACATTTAGATTGTAAACACTGATAGAAATAAGGTGCTCCAATAGCATATATTAATCTATAATTTTTGTTTTACAATAAGAATTATTGATGCATAAATGAATAAAACATAGATATATTCATCACAGAAGGGAAGACATCACCAGGTCCAAACAGATCAAGTATCTTGCAAACGGTCCTTTTTTATTGATGCGCCAGCTCAAGATTACAATACTCGAACAAGAAAAGATAGTTCAAATGACTTGGGTCCAACCCCTAATACTTCCAATGCATGAAGTATTTAACTCAAAACCTACAAATATTTTCCTTATACACTTGGCAATTTGTTATTAATTACAACAAAAGAAAGTTGACTAGTATAACCATGAAGTGGCCACACTAAGAAAATTGGGACACCTGGTCCTCTTTTCAGGGATGTTGTTGTTGAGAAATCAATTTTATTTTTGTGGCTCTACTCACATGGCTAGTGCTAACTCAGATTTACGCTGTCACTTCAATCATCTTTGTCTCGTTCCTCCTTATAATCACACAGGTCACTCCACACTCTTCATCTGGAATCTTGAGCTTCATTAGCCTCCCGTATATTTCATCAGCTTCAGGGTATTTTGCAAAAGTGGGTTTAACCACAAAAACATGTTTCAACTCATGTTCAATGTATATTTGTTTGTTGATAGCTTTGAGCAATGCCTTTCCTGTTATGTTGCCTTTGATGTTGGAAATATTTGCAGCATCTGTGGTTATACCCTGAAGTTTCTTGACATAATCCTCTGTGGCCATCAGTTTGTCATTTATGAAAAATAGAGAGGGGATACCTTTCTGATTTAAAGGTTGAATTTTGTTGAAGAACATGTTGACCGCTAGCTCCAAATTTTGACATTTTTCTTCTAGCTACACATTTAAGCTCTTCTTAGTTAGTACCTTCTTGACTTGAAGTATAGTCTTTGTCCTATCTGCCTCTCCCAACTCTTCTAGTTCATACCTATTTCTTGAGTTTAAAATTTTTATTATCCTGTTAGTTGTTGCTGGCATGTTTCCCAGCTCTTCATTAGTGGCTAAAATAGCTTCTCTAGCCTTCTCCACTAATTATTTGTGCTCAAAGATAATTTGGATGCTAGGCCAAATTTCATTCATATCAATGCTTATGTTGTTCCAAATAATCTCTTTAACTCTTCCTAGAGTGTTCCCAATGGATGATTATTTCTCTGACCTTTGCAGCTTTTCTATCAAAGTACTTTCCATTTGCATCTCCACCAAGTGGTTGCTTTCAGCTCTTTTGATTTGATCTTGCAGCACATTAACTTGAGTTTCTAGTCTTTTAATCTCCTCAGTCTGTAGATTCATGCCTTCCATTGATTCGGCCAGTTGTTTTGTGTTGCTTTCTGCTCCTGTGGAAGCACTTTCTAGAGTGGTTATGGGAAGTGTTGTTAGAGGAATGGCCTCTATTGTTGTGTTGGCCATCTATGTTGCCTTTTCTTTCCTTGCACCATCTTCTCCATCTCTGCTTCCATTTGTTTTATCTAGAGAGACTACTCCACTATCAATTTCATCATATTATCCTTTTGGCTCTCTGTTTCCTCTATCTCCTTGGTCAATGGGTTATGTGTAGCAAGCATCTTGAGCTGCTTCTTCAAAGTTGCTATATCCATCTCTTTTTTCTTTATTGTTTCTTCAATTGCTTTCACATCTGAGGGATCATACCCAATATTCACTACTAAGTCTTCTAAAGACTTAATTTTATTGTCCTTTGATTGTGATGAAATCCTTTCCATCTTTAACTGGGATTGAGCATTTGATAGGGCCACCTAAATTTTAAACAAGTTCATAGAAGTGTTCATTAGAGTAGATGAAATCATTTCACCTATTTTCTTGTGCATTTCTAGCTGATCAATTGGATGAACACTTCTGGCATCAAACTCAAAAGAAATTTTCTTATAATCTGCTAGAATTTTAGGCTCTATTGTATGTGCTTCCAAAAATGCCATATGCATTTTACCTTTTTCTGAATCAAAGGCAAAGAGAAGTCTGCCTTGTGCAGTTGGACTCTGTTTCTAAAATTGAGCATAAGTGTTCCTTTTCAATATCTTATTCCTGATTTTATTCTCCCTGAATGTGTCAAATATTGTCTCTTCGTTTTCTCCAATCACATTTGTAGATGAGGACACTTAAAGAGATTGTTGCCTTTCTGAAATCGAAGTGGCAGGAAAGGATTTCCCCCCAGTTGGGGATGAATCTGGAATATCAATGATATTGATGATTGTTTGTTGCAGTGATCCTTTGTCTATGTACATATGCTTTATGGGCTTTTTCTTGTGTTTCAGCTTGAATTCCCTCATAGAAGTATTAGTCCCTGATCTTCTCTAGGATTTTTCCTAGTTATTTCCTGTTCTTGTTCTTTTCCCTTTTCAGTTCTATCTTCAGTGGTATGCTTTTCCTGTTGCCTTGGAGTGTGTGCACTTGAAGAAGAAATCACTTGTTCCTCAGCCTCCTACAAAGTATCAGGCATCCACTCAATCTGGTTCATGTATATTTCAATTTCAGGCCTTTACGTGTGAATATAGGCTATTGACTTGTTCTCCACCCTTTTCTTCGAGATGATACCCCATGGGTCATAGGACCATGTAAAACTGTGGGTGAAATTCATTTCCTTCAATCTTTTATGTGCCTCCTCCCCTGCTGCTCTGCTGTTACAAATGAAGGGACCAATTTGAGATTTGATCCTGAACTGGGACTTTTTCTTAGCTGCTACAAATTCACTTCATCTGCATTAATCATTTGTTTGATGTATTCAGGTGCAAAGATCCTCATGTGGAGGAACTTTGGTAGCTTATAAGGGGCAAACTCACAGCCATATACTCTTAATTCAATGTAATTTTGGTACAACTACCAGTCACTTGTTCTTGCTTGGTCGATCAACTGCACAATTATTCTTATTTCTTCACTGATCCAGGGTTATGCAGTCCCACTAAGGAGGCTCATTATTGGGTGAACAAGCATTTCTATAAATGTCTTGCAGTGAAAGTCCTTTTTGTCTTTCATCACTAATGTTGTCTAGAAAATCATAGATTGGGGTTCACCTTCTTCATTCATCTTGCTCATTGTAAACTGGAACCTGTCTGCCTGAAAATAAAGAAACATATACACCAAAACTAAGGAGTATTGAAACACTTCCTTTGTGAAGAAATTGACAAACTGCTCATGAATGGCATCTGCTAAAAATTGGCTAAAAGTGAAGAGGACATAGGGCTTGGATTATGTTGACAAAATAGACAGGAAAGCTATGATAGCTTCATCAAGCCATTGATTTGAATAATAACCAAGTAAATAAGAAAGAATAGTGACAATGTCTCTAGTTCTATCACAGAAAACAGAGGAGGAATAAGGAGGATTCTTGTTTGGCAGAGGTGTGTGCTCAGTCATGAAGAGTTCTAAGGTCTTAGCTATTTTAGAAAAATCAAGCTTCTAATACATTTCAATGAGAATCTCATGGGAAAACGGAGTAGTTCCTTCAATAATAGGAACCTGCATCATCTGCATAATGGACTTGGCATCAATGGTAAACAATATATGTCCTGTTGGGGCCATCATTGTCCATTGTTGTGGATTGTAGCAGGAGTGGCATTTCCTAATTAGTTCTTGGCAACTGTGTGTTTTAGGAAAAATGTAAAAAGGTAGATTAGTGTCCGAGAAGCCTATGTCATCCATTTCCTCCACAAATTTATCCTCCCACCAACGATATATGTCGAATAAATCAAAATATAAGAGTGTTTCATGTATCTTAAAATCCCTATCTACAAGTGGTATGTGATCCAAATCCAATGGTGGGTGCACCATTGGATTAAATACTCCTTGTTTTTTTTCTTTGGTGCCATGGTTGTCTTCTGAAAACAAATCTATGAAAATTGATCTATGTTGAATTTGTAATAGAAGGGGATAAAAAGAAAAGGGAATTCATAGAGGGAGAAAGAAAAGGAGTAAACCAAAAGTGTGATTCGAGAATGGGATGTTTGATCACTGCAGAAAAATAGATCTTTCTGCGACTATGCTATTGTTTCTGTATGCATTGTGTATTCTTTGTTTATGTCTAGAGGGAGATGAATTACACCTACAAAAAGTGAGAGCTCATTAAAATTTGAAATGGATATGAAATGGTGCTTTTGTAGCTTTGGAGTGATGTCATTAGATTGGCCTTAGTTGGCGCGGGTCCATTGACTAACAGTCCAGCTAATTAAATGCAGAATGACAGGAATGAAGGTGATAGGTGAATGGGATATGTTGACATCGTGAGGTGGGAGGAGCGACAAACGTTCACAATGGCAAAGTGGTTTGAATAATGGCATAAACCAATTTTGGGGGGCTTGGGGAGTGGTAAGTGGTATGAGAGGAGGGGGGTGCGAAATCATGAGAGCATGACACATCAGAGGTTTGAAACCACTGATTTTGGACCCCCCCATGGGATTAACTTTTAGAGAGTGAGGGGGGGCCAGAAAAACACATGGGTTTTCAGATCATATGGAGTGAGTGGGGATTTGGTAAGATATGGAGGGTAGGTAAGATGGGATGTGACGGGTAAGCGCATGGTGGGGTAGGGAAATAAAGAGGGGGGCAGACTATAGGAAAATAGGGGCATAAGGTAAGGTTAAGGAATATGATATTGGAAAATAACTCCTTCCCATTTTAGTTTCTTCTCCTAACCTTAGAAAAACAATGGGATATTTCTTCCAACCTTAAAAGAGTGTTTCATGGTTTTCTTTCTTTGAATTTTCTCAGTCTACCTACCCTTATTTTCTAGTCTAGCATTTTTCTTTTTCATTTGTAGGGTGCACTTGGACTAGTAGACCCTTTCATTTTTTCTTTTATTTCTAACCTACTTTATCACTTATTTCTCCCATTGGTACAAATTAAACAGTTGAACCAATTTTATTTCTACCTAGCTAGTGATTTGCCAAGATTAAACTGTTTGGCAAATCTTTATTTTCTACCCTATCAATAGAAATTGAAATTTGTTCAATCATGCTTACACTATATGATTTGAACAACATTTGGGGTTTTCTTTTTCTTATTATTTTTTCTCTATTGTTCTTTTTCCTCTTTTTATATGCCCTCTTTTCATTTTTTTTTTTTTTTGGGGTGAAATCAATTGAATATTGGAATCTATGAACAATTTGAAATATGCAAATTGTGAAATACTAAATCACCTTGAGATCTTATAAATTATAGGACCCTAGCAGTGGCTCCAGCTGGGAATGACACTTGTCAGCTTGAAGTGTCAAGAACACATGACCAGTAACCTTGAATCCTTCAAATTTGCATTATTTTCAATCTGATTTCTTTTTGTCAAATGAATAATCCAACTAAAAACCTGAAATACTATGATATTTACAATGGAGTGAGGAAATCTGTGTACTTAAGAAAAGTAATCCTTCAACATCCTACCATTGACAGGACCTCCTGACAATTCTGTTCCATCTAACTCCTTGAGGAAAAATGCATTATTTCCACTTAAAGCATATATGATATATGGGCCTTTCCAAATATTTCCAAATTTACCATGTTTCCTTTGTCTTCTCTTCTTGAGTCCCATTTTAGCACTTTGTCTCCCAGGTTGAATTCATCATCTTTGGTTCTTTTATCAAAAATTTTCTTTATGTTTTCCTAAACAACTTGAGTTCTATTGTATACCTCTTCTCTGGACTACTGCAATTGAATTGTCTTATATATCCTTTTTTGTATATCATTTGGTTCACTTTGTACCTCTAGAATGATCTTCATAACTGGTACCCCCATGGAAGAAGGGAAAACTACATATTTTCCATAAACCAGTTGAAATGGGGACATTCCAATGGATTTCTTTGTAGTCAATCTATCAACCCATAATGCATAGATCAATTTGTTGTGTTGTGACTTTTTATTGTCCTCCACAATCTTCTTAATAATGTTTACCAAACTCTTGTTAGAAGATTCAGCCAACCCATTACCTTGAGGGTAATAAGTTGTTGAATGACCCAAATAAATATGGTACTTATGACAGAAATCCACCATAATTTTTTATTTGAAAGCTGCAACATTATCAATGATTAGTTTCCTAAGACAACGAAATCTCGAAAGGATATTGGTTTCAAGGAATTTTATAATAATAGAATCAGTTGCAGCTCTGGAAGGGATGGCTTCTATCCATTTGGTGAAGTAGCCTGTGGATGTTAGGATCCATTTGTGTTGGTCAGAGGATGGAGGATGAATTTCACCAATGAAATCCAAACCCCATTGTTGGAAAGGGCTTTCAATAGAGATATGTTTTAGGGGCAAAGGTAGTAATTTTCTCTTCCCTTTGAAGATTTGGCATTTATGGCAAGCAATCACCATCTTATGGATGTCTTGGAAAAGTGTAGGCCAATAGTAACCTGCTCTAAGGATCTTATTAGCAGTTTTCTTCCAATAAAGATGGCCTCCATAGTCACCTTCATGAAATTCCTGCATAACTTTGTCAACCTCATCTTTTAACAAACATCTGAGTAAGACACCTCCAACATCTTTTCAATACAATGTATTATCAACAATGCAAATTTTGACTGCTAAAATATAAGAGGTCTAGCCTTTGTTTTGGATAATCTAGGAGGATCATTTAAATTGAACAAAACATATAAAAGATCTACATACCAGGGGGACTTTAAATATGCCTCGTCTATTGGTGGAGTTGCCAGTTCCTCAAGTTCATCCAAAGCAAATAATGTGTTGACATCTAATGCACTGAAATTTGATTCAGCCATCAATTTGGCTAATCCTTGTCCTTTGATCAACTTTGTGGGCTTGATTTCTATATCATATTCCAGAATCACAGCTATACATTTTCCTCTCTTCCCATTAGGTCCATTTTGTGTGAGAATATCTTTGAAAACTACATTAGGCACATAAGCAATGATATCAGAATGTAAAATGTAAACCCTAAAATCCTTTATTGCTTTGGCTAGAGCAAATGCATGTTTTTCCATGATATTGTATTTTAAAGAAGCATCTCTCAGAGATTTTCTAAAGAATGCTATTGGTTGTTCATGTCCTTCATTGTTTTTATGTAATAGCACAAAAACAATAGTATGTTCAGATGCAAAAGAAAAGATAATAAATTCTTTAGTGAAATCTGGGTTGATTAAAATCGGAGCTTCTGTTAATGCATGCTTGACTAGATCAAAAGATTGTTTGGCTTCAACATTCAATTTGATTTATGTGTCTTTCTTGAGCATGTTTTTTATATTTCTGAGTAATTCAGTAAGATTAGGGATGAATCTTCTCAAAAAATTGTGTTTTCCAATAAAAGATTGCAGTTCTTTCATGTTTCTTGGATGACTGATTTTAAGGATACCTTCAATCCTACCAGGATCAATTATGATTCCATCCTTGGAGATGATATGGCCTAAAATTTTTCCTCCTTCAAGAACAAACAATGTTTTCTTAGGATTAAGGGAGATACCAAACTTTCTACATTTTTCAAATACTTTTCTTAGATGTGCCAAGTGTTCTTCATCAGTCTTTGAAAATACAGTGATGTCATCAAGATAAATCACAATGAAATGTCTAATTTCATATGAAAACACAATATCTATTTCTCTCTGGAAAGTAGCACCTGCATTCATTAATCCAAAAGGAATTTTTAAATACATGAAAGTTCCCCAAGGAGTAGTAAAAGCAATTTTATCTTGATCATCAAGATGTACCAAAACTTGATTATACCCTGAAAAACCCTCTAACAAGGAAATCCTACTAGAACCCACTACCCTTAGCAGTATGTGATCCATCTTTGGTAAGGGATAGTTGTCTTTCAAGGAAACCTTGTTTAAATTCCTAAAGTCAATCCACAATCTTATTTTCACCAGTTTTCTTCCTTGTAGGAACAATATTGGATACCCATTTAGAATATCTAATTGGGACTATGATCTTATTCTCGTACATTTTCTTGATTTCCTTTTCCATCAAAGGCATTAGGACAGGGTTTATCCTACACAATTTCTATTTGAATGGTTTTTTATCTTCTCTGATTGGAATTTTGTGTTGTATAATGCTAGTGTCATAAGCTTTTAAATCCTCATAGCTCCAGGCAAACACATTTACAAATTCTTTGAACAAAGCTATATAATTTTGTTTAGCCATGAGAGGCAGTGATTTTGATAATTTTATGATTTTGGGGTTCAGTTCACTTCCTATGTTGCATTCCTCAATGTTTGTTCCTATTGGTTCCATCTTTGGATTTCTAGCAACATCATTAAAGTCAAAAAACTCTTCCAAAGGGGAAAGCCCTCTAGGTAATACATTATCTTTTAGTTGTAGTACTTTGAATTCTTCCTTTTCTGGATCCTTATGTATTTCAGTTAAATGTACAATATTATCTATAGAAAAATTTTCATCAGAAACAACAGGTTGATTTATACTAATATGTACATTAGTTTGATTGTCTAGTTCATCCTCCAGATATATGCTATTATCTTTAAATTCATCCTTTGATTGCAAAAAACTCTCAATCTATTTATCACTTCCAAAAACTTGCCAATTGTTGAAAATGGAAATGAGAAATGCTATAAATAGCATTTCGGGTACCAGTGTTGGACATAGCAACAAGGAATGAAAAATGGAAGTGCTAAAAATAGCATTTCTATAAATAGCATTTCGGGATGGATTCCAATTTTAGTTAGTCCCTTAACTAAAATTGAGAAGTAAAATTTGAATTTAATCTTAGCAGTTGTTTGTAAAATAATTAATTAATTCATCTTGAGTTAATTAGTTGTAGAAAATCAAACATGAAATCTATGAGAAGACATGCAACAATTTCTCCATTGATTGAGGAATTTATCATTTAGTTAAAGAGATAAGGATGAGTTGTAATTCGATTTGTAATTAGTTAGCTCAGTTAATTGAGTTAAGTCCAGTTAGATTAGTTCCAACAGTTTGTGGACTTAATTGTTAGTTCAATTAGTTAATGCTTGCATGCATGTAACTGTTGCTCTCCAGATAACAGAATATTCTCTCATAAATAACTCATGCATGTTAGTTCAGTCAGAAACCGAGTTGAGATCAGAGGAAGGGATTGTGTACTATCAGTTGGAGGATTTTTCCTATAAAGTAAACGCATCCATGCAAAAGTAATTATCTCCTTCAGGATTCCGCAGTTACTTCTGAGTTTAGTGAGCAGTGTGAGAGGTAAATTCACACAAGTGGCAACATTGGACCCCAAGAGAAACTATGCAAGGAAATAGGAGGCTTGGAGGGTAGAGGAGAAGGTTTGTGAGAAGCCTTTGACTGTGTATGAGCAACAGTTGGATTGCAGAGAGAGCTGGATATCTTGTGAGCTACAGCTTTATGTAATCCGGACATATTTCCACTTGTATGATAATACAGAGATTGGGGTTTTTAGCTGAGGCCTTCCCCAGAGTATTCTTCTGTGTTCATGTGTGATTGATTTCTCATTCTCAGTTATATGTGTTCTAATTGATCTTGCTTATATTCAATTAAGCTTACGCAAAGTTTGTTGTAGAAGTAGATCTTGTATTTTGCTTTAGTATATTGCATAATCTGTTGATCTACAATGGGAATTTCTGCACTAGTATCTCATGTTATTAGGCACTGCAGGAGGGTGCTTCACTTCAACTATGTATTGTTTATTTTGATGAGGTAATTTGCAGATGCTGGCTAAAAAAGCTAATCCATTTGCTAGGGCATTCTGGAGCCTAGGGATCATAGCAAGGTCATACTCTTCAAAGGTTTTAAGAAAATGAATCACAGCATTTCGGTATTCTCTCAATCTAGGATGTTTTGTAGAGTATTTACCTTTAATTTGTTTGATGATGATTTCAGAGTCTCCCTGGACATAAATTCGTTTAGCACCTACACTTTTAAGAAATATCAAGCCTAAGAGTAATGCCTCGTATTCTACTATGTTGTTTGTACACAGAAAATTCAATTTGTAAGAATGACCTTTAGCCTTATTAGTTTTTTAATTATACAGACAAACTCATGCTCCTGCCCTTGTTTTACCACATGAGCCATCAAAAGTCATATTCTAGAGAGGTTCTGTTTCAGGGTCTTGTTGGACAACGGGTGTTTGAGTGTCAATTCCTTCACTAAGATCATTTTCTACCTGCTTGACCTGTGTATATATGTGTCCATCATTGTCATTGTACAATATGAAAGAATCAAGATCAGTATGGAGAGAGTAGAGGGGATAGTTGTTTGGCCTTTCTTGGCTACTCACCATGTATTTCATTAATGTTTCTCTATATAGTCTCTTTGGTTGGCCAAATATTGGTATTGTGGCATATGTCATATCCATTTGAAGTGTCCCTTGTAACTTAGCTCCCCAAGATCTTGATAATAGCATACCATACTTAGGAGGAATGTCAGCTACTACTATATCCATCACTGAACTTTTTGCTGGTATCTAGGCTAGCATGACACAAAGGTCCTTAATGAGACCTAGACATCTAACCTTGCTAGAATCAAATGAATATAAATCTTTATATCGTCTAGTGATTTCAAGTCCAATTGTTTCCATAACAATCTTTGGCATGAGATTATGTGATGCACCTAAACCCAACATTGCATTATGAAGGATCTTGTCATGAATATTAAGGTTGACATAAAATGGAGGAACACCCTCTTCTTGAGGCTTGCCATCAACTTCTGGTCCAAAAAAAATTACAGGCCGATCATTATTGAAATTCACTATATCAGTGTTTTCTCCTATGTTGAGTACCTTTAGAACCTAGGACCTATACATATTTTTGTTTACCATTTTAGTAAGAGGAATAGAGATCTTGAGTTTAGCAATTTCATTCTCAATACTAAAGGGTGCTTGATTTTTAAGCAAACTTTAGAAATCAGTCCTTTTGGCCATAACCTTTGTTATGAGTTCTGTTTGCTGACTTGTAGTAGGCATTCCAGATTGGACAGCTTTTGTTGAGACACCAATTGTTTTCTTAGCAATATTTTTTGTGTTTCTCCTTTTGGATTGTTTTCATTTTTCTTAGAGCTTTTAATTGTCTTCTTGGGATCTGGCTCTATAGTTTTCTTGGAAAAGTTATTAGAATCCTTTTTATTTTAGTTATCATTTCTTTTATTGCTCCCGAGATTATATTTTATGTGGACTTCTAAGATAGCATTTTCAAATCCATGTTTATAGTCATCATATTCTTCAGATTCCAGTTCTGTTTGAGTTAATAAAAACAATTCATGTTCTTCTTGTGTAAGAAAAACAAAACTATCTTCATTGGTTCCCATTAAATTAATTTGATTTTCCTCAACTTGTTCAACTACACTTATACCTTCATCAGCATAATTTTTTTGAAATGGTTTCCTAATTTGTTGATCTAGGCCTATTTGATCTCTTTGTCTGATTTGTGGATTGTTTCTCCTAGGGTTTGGATTTCGGTTCTATTGGACAGGCGGATTCTCCCTAGGAACATTCCTATCATTTATACTTATTCTCTCCATCATTCTTTCCATAATCCTTACTAAGGAATCAATTTTGGCTTCTGTTGGAGAGGTTGAATCTTCTTCCTTAAAAGTCACTTGTCTTTCAGTTCTCATCCTGGCTCTTTTAGCTTGTAAATTGGCCTCTACACTCACATCATCTCTCTGCATTGCTTCTAGTGTTGGAGAATTTATTTCCCTAAGTTGGTAAGACATATCTATATCAAAACCATCTGGGAACTTTATCCAAGCTAAATCTTGGGTTAGTTTAAGATTTACAGGTATTGCATTATAAGTATTGCTGAATCTAGCACAATAGTCTTGTACACTTTCACCTACCTCCCTTTTAATATTTTTGTATTCTGGTAGAATCTATAAAGGATTCTTCTTGACTTCCCATATATTAAGAAATTTTTTGTGGAATGCAGGGAGATCATTTATACTATTTGCAGGCAAAGACTTAAACCATTTTCTAACTTCTCCTCCTCAACTTTGAGCAAACATTCCGAGCTTAATACTTTCATCATATACCTCTTGCAGGTCAAAACAATCATTCATTTTATCCACGTTTTGTTGGGTTGTTAAAGGACCTGTCCCATTAAATAGTGTGATCTTGGACTGATATTCTTGTGGCATATTAGCCAAAGGAGTTGGTAACACCAAAGGAGCATACCTGGCAGTGATGATTGGTGGTGGTGGTGGAGGACCACTTGAAGGAAGTTGAACGATGGATGAGGGAAGTTGAACAGTGGATAATTTTGGACTAGTACTATGTGGAAATGAGAGTAAAGTAATTTGAGCAACCTTATGTTGAAGGATAAAGGAAGGGGTGGGGATTATGGAGGCAATAGGACTTGGTGACTGAATATATATGCAGGTTGAGATGTGAAGGAAGAAATTGATAGTTTTAAAGCAGTTAATTCTACTAAATGTTGAAGGTAAGCACTATCAATTTCTGAGGTGAGATCTGTCACTAGATCTTGAAGACTGTCAAAATGTTGTAAAATCTGAAGATCTGATTCAGTTTGTGAAGAAAGTTTTCTCACTGGGTTTTTTGGTAAGATTGATGGATCAAAGATAATATGATCTTTCCAATTCTCTGATTTAGTCCTGAATAAGCCTTATTCAAAGTGTAAATCAAACTGGATATCTTGGAAGGTAACAAAGTTTTTGGGAAGTGAGTTGGCTCTTTGAAGAAATCTATTGCTTGTCTGACTCTCAGTTCTAGGAGTTTTCCTTAAGAACTTTTGAGGATTGTCCACTATGGTAGGAGGATTTGGATATGGATGGGATCTAGTAGAGATTCTTTTGGGAGCCAGTGTTCAAATCTAAAACACAAACAGACTGAATATACAAAAATAGAAAAGAACCCAATCTTAGAAATAAACTTATCATACAAATCTTTTAACTGGGTACTCTGAATTCGAATGAAAGGACAAATTTTCAATAGTTCCCTAGTATGGTCACCACTATGTTATTTTTCTGTGATTTTGAAGATTGGAAAGACAAAATTCACAAAAGATACACCAAATCACTTAAGAGTCTAGAATCTAGCCCTCCTAGACTTAGAGAGGGATCTCTCTGTATTTTTAGGATTTCACTTTATTTTCAGTGTTCTAATGTGTTAGGCTAGATGTAAAAATGAAGGAGATTTATTAATTGATTGCTTGGTTGTTTGTTCATTTGGCTGGGGTATATCGTATATGAATCTTTTCCATTGGGCTATGGAGTCAAAGCCTGGGTGGTAACATCAATTTTCCATAACATTTACAAGGAAAGCTAATTGTTTATACTGGATCTAAAATGAGAAATGAGATGACAAAAAAGTGACATCAGTAATGATTAAAAACCAGTTAAGTATTTCTTAATCATTCATCAGAAGAAAACATTTATATTGTAAACACAGATAGATATAAGGTGCTCCAACAACATATATTAATCTATAATTTATGCTTTACAATAAGACTTAATGATGCATAAATGAATAAAACATATATACATTCACCATAGAAGGAAAGACATCACCAGGTCCAAACAGATCAAGTATATTGCAAACGATCCTTTTTTATTAATGCTCCAGCTCAATATTACAATACTCCAATGAGGAAAGATAGTTTAAATGACTTGGGTCCAACCCCTAATACTTCCAATGCATGAAATATTTAACTCAAAACCTACAACAATTTGCCTTATACACTTGGCAATCTGCTATTAATTACAACAAAAGAAAATTGTCTAGTGTAACCACGAAGTGGCCACACTGAGAAAACTGGGACACTTGGTCCTCTTTTCAGGGATGTTGTTGCTGAGAAATTAATTTTGTTGTAGTGGCTATGCTAACATGGTTGATGCTGACTCAAATTTACGCTGTCACTTCAATCATATTTGTCTCATTCCTCTTGATAATCACATCGATCACTCCATGCTTCTTCATCTGGAATCTTGATCTTCATTAGCCTCCTGTATATTTCATCAACTTTAGTGTATTTTGCAAAAGTGGGTTTAACCACAAAAACATGTTTCAACTCATGCTCAATGTTGATTTGATTGCTGATAGCTTCCAGCAATGCCTTTCCTGTTATGCTGCCTTTGATGTTGGAAAGATTTGCAACATCCGTGGCTATACCCTGGAGTTTCTTGACATAATCCTCTCTTGAAATCAGTTTGTCATTTGTGACAAACAAAGAGGGGATACCCTTCTGATTTAAAGGCTAAATTTTGTTGAAGAACCTATTGACTGTCTACTCTAGATTTTGATATTTTTCTTCTAGTTGCACATTTAAGCTCTTCTTAGTCAGTACCTTCTTGACTTGAAGTATAGTCTTTGTCCTATCTGCCACCCCCAACTCTTCCAGCTCATACATGTTTCTTGAGTTTAAAAATTTGATTATCATGTTAGTTGTTGCTGGCATGTCTCCCAACTCTTCATTAGTAGCTGAAATAGCTTCTCTAGCCTTCTCAACTAATTCTTTCTTCTCAAAGATAATTTGGATGCTAGGCCAAATTTCATTCATATCATTGATTATGTTATTCCAAATAATCTCTTTAACTCTTCCTAGAGTGTTCCCAATGGATGATTCTTTCTCTAAATTTTGCATCTTTTCTATCAAAGTCTTTTCCCTTTTCATCTCCACCAAGTGATTACTTTAAGCTCTTTTGATTTCATCTTGCAACACATTAACTTGATTTTCTAGTCTTTTAATCTCCTCAGTCTACAGATTCATGCCTTCCATTGATCTGGGCAGTTGTTTTGTGTTGCTTCCTTCTCCTGTGGCAACACTTTCTAGAGTGGTTATGGGAAGAGTTGTTAGAGGAAGGGCCTCTATTGTTGTGTTGCCTTTTCTTTCTCTTGCACCATCTTCTTCATCTCTGCTTCCATTTGTTTGATCTTGAGAGATTGCTCCACTATTAATTTCATCATATCAACCTTTTGGCTCTCTGTTTCCGCTATCTCCTTGGTCAGTGGATCATGTGCAGCAGGGATCTTGAGCTACTTCTTCAAAGCTACTATATACATCTCTTTTTTCTTCATTATTTCTTCAGCTACTTTCACATCTGAGGGATCATACCTAATCTTCACTACTAAGTCTTCTAAAGAATTAATTGTATTGTCCTTTGATTCTGATGAAACCCTTTCCATCTTTAACTAGGATTGAGCGTTTGATAGGGCCACCTACATTTTAAACAAGTTCATAGAAGTGTTGGTTAGAGAAGATGAAATCATTTCACTTGTTTGCTTGTGCATTTCCAGCTAATATATTGGATGAACACTTCTGGCATCAAACTCAAAAGAAGTTTTCTTGTAATCTGCTGGAATTTTAGGCTCTTCTATTTGTGCTTCCAAAAATGGCACATGCATTTTGCCTTTTTATGAATCAAAGGCAGAGAGAAGTTTTCCTTTTGTAGTTGCACTCTGTTTCCAAAATTGATCATAAGTGTTCTTTTTCAATATCTCATTCTTGATTTCAATCTCCCTCAATGTGTCAAAGACTATCTCTTTCTTTTTCCCAATCACATTTGTAAATGAGGACACTTGAAGAGACTGTCGCCTTTCTAAAATCAGAGTGGCAGGAAATGATTGTCCCCTAGTTGAGGATGAATCTAGAATATCAATGATATTGATGATTGTTTGTTGTGGTGATCCTTTGTCTATGTCCATGTGCTTTTTAGGCTTTTTCATGTATTTCAACTTGAATTCCCTCATAGAAGTATCAGTCCCTGGTCACTAATCTTCTCTAGGCCATTTTCTGGTTATTCCCTATTCCTGTTCTTTTCCCTTTTCAGTTCTATCTTTAGTGGTCTGTTTTTCTTGTTGTCTTGGAGTCTATGCACTAGAAGAAGAAATCACTTGTTCCTCAGCCTCCTACAATGTATCAGGCATCCACTCAATCTAGTTCATGTATTTTTCAATTTTAGGCCTCTGCGTGTGAATATAGGTTGTTGACTTGTTCTCTGCCCTTTTCTTGGAGATGATACCCCATGGGTCATAAGACCATGTAAAATTGTGGGTGAAATTCATTTCCTTCAATCTTTTATCTGCCTCCTCCCCTGCTACTCTGCAGTTACAAATGAAGGGACAAATTTGAGATTTGATCCTGAACTGGGACATTTTCTTAGCTGCTACAAAATGCACTTCGTCTGCATTAATCATTTGTCTAATGTATTCAAGTGTAAAGATCCTCATGGGGAGGAACTTTGGTAGCTTATAAGGGGCCAACTCATAGCCATATACTCTTAATTCAGTGTAATTTTGGTACAAGTACCAGTCACCTATTCTTGCTTGGTCAGTCAACTGCATAATTATTGTTAGATCTAAGACTTTTGTGATCCATAATGTTGATATCAGTCTTTCAAATTAATCACATCGTTAGGATTTGGTCTACATTTTGAACCAACTAATGTGTTTCATCCTCAAACACTTGAAGAGGATAGAGGGCTTGGATTATGTTGACAGAATAGATAGGAAAGCTATGATAGTTTCATCAAGCCATTGATCTTAATAATAGCCAAGTAAATAAGAAAGAACAGTGACAATGTGTCAAGTTCTTTCAGGGAAAACAGAGGAGGAATAAGGAAGATTCTTGTTTGGCAGACGCGTGTGCTCAGTCATGAAGAGTTCTAAGGTTTTAGCTCTTTTATAAAAATCAAGCTTCTGATACATTTCAGTGAGAATCTCATGGGAAAACAGAGTAGTTCCTTCAATAACAGCAGAATGCATCATCTGCATAATGGACTTGGCATCAATGGTAAACAATATATGTCCTGTCGAGGCCATCATTGTCCATTGTTGTGGATTGTAGTAGGAGTGGCATTTCCTTATTAGTTCTGGGTAGCTTTGTGTTTTAGGAAAAATGCAAAAAGGTACATTAGTGTCCGAGATGCCTATGTCATCCATCTCCTCCACAAATTTACCCTCCCACCAGCAATATATGTCGAATAAATCGAACTTTGAGAGTGTTTCATGTATCTTAAAGTCCATGTCTACAAGTGGTATGTGATCCAAATCCAAATGGTGGGTGCACCATTGGATTAAATGCTCTTGTTCCTTTTTCTTTGGTGCCATGGTTGTCTTCTGAAAAAAGAAAAAAAAAAACAAAAACAAAAAAAAAACAAACAAACAAACAAACAAACAAACAAACAAACAAACAAAAAACCTCTGAAAACCAACCTGCGTTGAATTTGTAATGGGAGAGGATAAGAAGAAAAGGGAGTTCAGAGAGGGAGAAAGAAAAGGAGTAAACTGGAAGTGGGATTTGAGAATGGGGATGTTTGATCACTACAAAAAATAGATATTTCTGCAGCTATACTATTGTTTCTGTATGCACTATGTGTTCTCTGTGTATGTTTAGAGGGAGATGAATTACGCCTACAAACAGTGAGATCTCATTAAAATTTGAAATGGATATGAAATGGTTCTTTTGTAGCTTTGGAGTGATGTCGTTGGATTGGCCTTAGTTAGTGCGGGTCTGTTGACTAACGGTCCAGCCAATTAAATGCAAAATGGTGGGAACATAGGTGATAGGTGGATGGGACGGGTTGTCATCATGAGGTGGTGGAAGCGAAAAATGGTCACAATGGCAAAGTGGTTTGACTAATGGCATAAACCATTTTTCGAGGGGGCCTAGGGAGTGGTAAGTAGTATGAGAGGAGGGGGTGCGAAATCATAAGAGCGTGACACGTCAAAGGTTTGAAACCATTGTTTTCGAACCCCCCCCCGGGATTAACTTTCAAAGCGTGAGGGGGGGCTGGAAAAGCACACATGCCATTGGATCATATGGATTGAGCAGGGATTTGGTAAGAGATGGGGGGTAGGTAAGATGGTATTTGATGGGTAAGCACATGGTGGGGTAGGGAAATAAAGAGGGGGCCAGACTCTAGGAAAGTAGGGGTATAGAGTAAGGTTAAGGGATTTGATATTGGAAAATAACTCCTTCCCATTTTAATTTCTTCTCCTAACCTTTAAAAAACAATGGGATAGTTCTTCCAACCTTAAACGAGTGTTTCATGTTTTTCTTTCTTTGAATTTTCTCAATCTACCTACCCTTATTTTCTAGTCTAGCATTTTTTCTTTTTCATTTGTAGGGTGCACTTGGATTGGCATACCCTTTCATTTTTTCTTTTATTCTACTCTATCACTTATTTCCCCATTGGTCCAGATTAAATAGTTGAACTAATTTTATTTCTACCTAGCTACTGATTTGCTAAGATTAAATTGTTTGGCAAATGTTTATTTTCTACCCTATCAACAGAAATTGAAATTTGTTCAATCATGCTTACACTATATGATTTGAACTACATTTGGGGTTTTATTTTTCTTCTTATTTTTTCTCTTTTGTTCTTTTTCTTTTTTTATATACCCTCTTTTCATTTCATTTTTTTTTTTTTTTTTTTTGTGAAATCAATTGAATATTGGGATCTACGAACAATTTGAAATCTGCAAACTGTGAAATACTCAATCACCTTGAGATCCTATAAATTATAGGACCCTGACACTTCCTACATCAGGGCTCCACCAAGTCCCCCCTTGCAATAATTTGTACATACTACAAACTCTTTATCTAGATATGTAATCTTCAATACTAGATCATTTGTAGGCAAATTCTTCAACTGGTCAAAACTAGTTGTGCACTCCTTAGTCCATTCAAAATTATTTCCTTTCTTCTATAAAGATGTAATAGGATAGGAAATCTTTGAGAAGTTCCTGATGAACCTCGTGTAATAACTTGCTAGTCCCAGGAATGATCTGGCCTCATCCACATTCCTAGGAGCAGGCCACTCCATTATAGCTCTAATCTTTTCTGGATACATTGTTATCCCTTTCTTGGAAACAACATGCCCCAAGTAATGAACTTCAGTCTAAAAGAAAATACACTTGTTGAGCTTAGCACAAAATTGATTCTCTCTCAACAATATCAACACTGCTACTAGGTGCTCTATATGTTCTTCCTCATTCTTAGAATATATCAGTATATCATCAATACACACTATCAAAAAATTTTCCAAGAAAGGATGCAATACATTGTTCATCAAACATGTGAAATTATTTGGAGCATTAGTAAGACCAAAAGGAACCACCACAAACTCATAATGCCCATACATGGTAAAGAATGTGGTCTTGTAGATATCTTCTTCTTTGATGTGCACCTGATGATATCCTGATCTCAAGTCAATCTTCAAAAACACTGCAGCTCCCTTCAACTGATCAAACAAATCATCAATCCATGGCAATGGATACCTGTTCTTGATCTTCACCTTTTTCAATTACCAATAATAAATGCACAACCTGAGAGTACCATCCTTATTATTTACAAACAACATTGGTGCACCCCAATATGATACACTTGGCCTTATATATCCCTTATTGAGCATTCCCTTAAGATGCAACCTCATTTCCAGCAACTCCAGTGTGCTCATCTTGTAAGGTGTCTTTGATGCCGGTGTTGCTCCTAGTACTAACTCAATAGAGAAATCCACTTCCCTATGAGGTAGTAACTCTGAAATATCTATAGGAAACACATCCTAAAACTATTGCAAAATATGATACCTCTTCAAGACATCATCATCCTCAATATCCTTCCCTTTTATTGGAAACATGAACTACAAATAATGCACACCCTTTGTTGCAATTGCACTTAGCCTACATAGTTGTAACCATTCGTACAAATGTAGGCTTCTTCTTTCCCTATAATATTATCTTTTCTCCATCATCATACAAGCGCTCAATAGATTTATCATAACAATATACCTTGGTCCTATAAGTAAACAACCAATCCATACCCAAAATCATATTGTATGATCCCAATGGAAGAACATTTAGATGTGCAGATATAGGCATACCATTAAACTCAATTACACAAGCTCTCACATAATGATGAACTCTTTTATTGGTCCATGTATCCAACTGTGCCAACCAAGACTCTCCATGCAATTGTTTATTCAAGTTACACTTATCTAGCAGGTCAGTACTAACATAACTATAATTAAATCCAGGATCAATAAAAATGGAAAAAAATCGATCACGGAGCTTACCTTCCATCTCAATAGTGGATGCTTGATGATATGCTTGTCTGATATCAATTGTTGCATAGATCTGATGAATATTCTTCCCAACATCCCCAACTATTTGAGCCTCCTTAGCACTATATATGTGAGGTTTTCCACCCTAGTACAATGGGAAATTCTTCTTGTGATGATCTTTACCACAAATCCAACATTGTAATAGTTCTCTACAACTACCTTTATTTTTCTGCTCTCTAGGTTGAGCCCCATGTCCCTTCTAAGCTGCATTAAAATTTTCGTAAGGAGCCACAGTTTCTTTCTCACCTTCATCTTGAGTTCTTTCCTACATCAAAGGCCATTTTCCTTTGGCCTTATCATTCCCTTTGCAATCCCTCTTGGTCTTAGGTTTGCACTTAGATTTCTCATAACAATGCTTCAAGTTCCCGATGACTTCCTCCATTGACCGAGGCTCATCATACTTAATCTCATCCTTAAATTATAAAGGTAGTACATTGATAGACCTTTGAACCTTCGTCTTCTCATCCTTGACATAAGGAACATACCTCAACAACTCCAGAAACTTAGTCATGTACTCTTCATCTTTCATAGCTCCCATCTTCATCTCATAGAATTCTTTAGCCTTTTCATCATAGTATCTCTCAAACAAGTACTTCTTTTTGAATATTATTTTAAAATCATTCCAACTCAACACTTCTACCTTGATGCTTCTGACATGCTTCAAGTCTTCCCACCAAAATATCTACTTTTCCTTTAAGACTAGAAATATTTATCCTAGCCTTCATATTCTCTGTATAATCATGCAATTCAAATAAATTCTTCATCCTAACCGGTGATGCTTCTACATCTTCGGCTTTCTTCATCTATCCATCAAATGTAGGATTTTTAAATTTTTTTAACTCATCTAGTAAGTACTCCCTCTCACTAATCCTATAAGGATGATGGCGGTGATGACAGTGATGTCTCTCTAAACCATAACTAGAATAGAACCCATAATCACTACCTCTTTTGCCAGGTGTATCCAACAATCTACCACTTCTAACTATGCCATCCCTGTCCAACCTGTATCATGATCGAGGCTCGCTACCATATGCCCCATTACTCCTTCCCTCCTATCCATGATTGATCCATGGTTGTCTATGTCTTTGAAATTCTGATATGCTCTGAAGAATCACTGTATTAACCTCAAATTTCGTTTCCTGAGCTCTGCCAAGTCTTTCTTGTGACTGAATTATGTTGTCATTATCTATCTTGCAACTTTTGATTCCTGCCTTGAATCTTCTCAATGTATCTACTAAATTAGGTGAGTACTCATCTCCTTGTTTTTCTCATCGTCTCTAATCTTCTTCTTCTGGCCACCATACCATAT
>APFE030231269.1:103774-125369 GCA_000404065.3 Pinus taeda
CAACCACATGCACAAGCCTCCTTCCATGTGGTTATGACCTAAATCCTCCAGTTCAGTGCTACTAGTTCCAATATATTAGCCACTTTTTTAGGCTAGCCTCCATAGCACTATCCAGAACTGTCTATAACTTTCTAGAATCGTAATTAACATGATGACAATAACAAACATTCAAACTTGTGGTCAAAACTTGACCTAGACTACCTAGTACACATTAGACATTTCATCAAACATATGGTAAACAAGTAAGTTACAGTTCATGAATGCATATTTGATCATAAGCCTTTGAACTTCATTTGAGAATCACCAAGAAGGTCTAATTCCCTTTCAAGTAGCTACAACAACACTTATTAGTACATGCATTCATCAACCATTCAAATACTTATCAAAACATGAACAAGAGCCATAGTTAGAGCACATCATAGAACCATGCTTATAAATATCATAAAACTAGAGTAATAACCAAGAAAAAACAACCATAAAATACACATAATAACTAGTACAAGTGCTCATAGATAAAAATAGGAAAATAGCTCTTATTTACTTATGCAAATCCAACCAAATTAGGGACTTCCACGTACCACCTGACCATATATTGGCCTAAACCAAATATTTCTTTCATCCAATCACCCTTGTAACATATTCCAAGCATGAATGAGGGATTTCATGGGATAAACCAAGACATAATAAACTAGGGGCTCCATAGGTTAAACCACCTCCATCCTCATCCTATTGTGATCTCACCTAAACTGGTCTTGAGATCACAAAACTAAACCATGTATGGATGCCTTAGAATTTTTTCACCATAACTTGAGGAATTTTCTTGTCTCCACCCACCTAACGAGGGCTTCCTGGAGAACACCATCTCCACTACCAACCCTTGGTAATTTTTTCTGAGACCACCCTTCCCAATTCCAAAGCCTTCCAACAATCCAAAGCTCAACCAATAATGAATCCCATCACATCATGCCTATCCAGAAAATGGAAAGGCATGTTTGAAACCACTGTCAAACCAGGCAAAACCCATGTCAATGACAACAAATAAACCAAATATAAAAATGTATGTACCCTGAATTCACACCTTAGTTAGGAAATCACACATGCAACATGTTACCTGGAAAATCCTCTTGTTGAAGCTGTTGATCCAACCTTCTCCTTGCTTTCCTTTTGCTTGTTCTTTTCCTTCCTTTGCTTTCCTTTCTCCAAATCCAAGTGAATTCCCAAGTTATCCAAGAATACTCTAAGTATACAGGAGTGTATGAGAGAGAGAATGAAAGGAGAGAGCTAAATTGAATTGACAAAAGATATGAAATGATCCTCTCATGCCTTTTTATTATTGACGTATCTCTTTTCCTTCATTTTTCCTCTAATTTCCTTAGCATGCAAATATGTGTCTCTTCACCTCTCTTTTATACTCCTATTTTCCTTATTTCTCATAATTAAATGTCAATTAATGCCTCTTTGTCTTCACTAATTCCTTTTCCAATTTACATAGCCATAATAAACCAAAAGTGATGCTCACTAGGATTTTTTTCCCAACATTGAGCTTGGAATATGTGTCCTGTGACCTTGGTCTTAATTTTTCTTTAGTATCCCTTATTATAGGAACTTTAACCTAGGGCTTTTACAGTTTTTCATATCCCTCTACATGTGTATGTATCGTCCATTCGAGCTTGGGCACTATTGATAGGGTGTGGGACAAGAAACAATATTGTTATCCAAAAACTAAGTTCGTATTGCGTTGTGTCTAAGTTGCCACAGGCCCCTATTGCATGGCGGCATTGCGGCATGATGGAAAAATAATAATATTTTTTCCCTGAGAAATAGAAATAGAGAATGGTGCATAATAGATAAATTATGCCTTAGGCCCTAGACTTTATATAACGTAAAAATGTGGTTTTGCAAAAAAGGGCTTGGCCTTGTGAGATCCCCTAGCATATGCTTAGGTGGAAAGTGTCATCTATGCTAGGTAGGGATGTGTGGATGCCATGAGGGATAGTGACATGGAATATTGTTGATAAGGTACCTCCATGGTGTGACATGTGGAAGGTAGAATCAACCTTATGGATGGCCAAAAAGTCCATTTTTGGATGGCACGTGGCAATGACAGAGGATGACACATGGTAGGGTGAAATCACCTTGATGTTAGCATGATGTTAGTAATAAGTGTAGGAGAAAAATGGTATGGATCCAGATGATTTCTTTTCCATGTGGCATCATGGGTCATGCCATGTCAAAGGGAACAAAATATGTGATAATTGTTAGCATTAAGAGATGGGAAGGTTCCCATTAGTTCCTTTCGTCACGTGTTGGTTTGGAAAGGTATTCACATCTTGTCTTGGTGAAATGACGTTAAGCACCCTAGTGTGGTTGGAGCCATGTTGGTATATGAGTGATGTGGAATAGCCACATATGCCAATTGTTAGCACCATGTCATGGTGCATGTTGATGTGATAGGGTTTACAAGGCTCAAGCTTCAAATGAATGTAACTTTCAATCCCACAGTCAGATTTTGATAAAATTTATATCATCAGAAAGCTCTTAGCGAGCCAAACACGATGGTGGAATTTATTTTGATTTTTGATGAGGCCAGAAAAAGAGAATTTTGTGACCCCATCTTCATAATATACCTTGAAGATCAGGCTAATTTTGATGTAACACCTTCCATAGCTCGAGAAATATGCAAAGGGGGTGGGAGGGTATGTTACACCAAACACTTGTGTCATACATTTCTTAAGTTATGTGATACAATTATTCATACATGGATACCCTTTTTTTCTATTTTTAGTGTTAATTATATAAATGATGCAATCTTGATGAATCTTCATTACAATAATCTTTTTGAATGTTGTAGATTGTTAGGTGGCTTACTCTCACCATCATCAAATACTTTACCTTGCACATACAGATAATTGTCTATGATTATGAAAGATATAGGAATTGTGTATCAAGTTATTAATGCATGCTCTAATGATCGTATTATATATTATTGACAATATAATGCACCAAAGTTGGAATGCCTTCAAAGTGGAAGTAATATAATATTGAATTGATAAATTGTCAAATAAGATACCCCTGAAGATTCTCTTTCATAATATTCCCATAATTCCATGTTTTGAATAATTGTTTAGGTGAGAAAAAAAAAACATAGTTCAAGGGTTACCATGCACAAAAGAGAAGCAAAAATGGTGTTCTTCAAATTCTTGTAAATTGTTCTCCACTTAGGGACAACAAAAAAATATTGGAATTTTTTAAAGAACGCTACCTTAATGTTAGGTTTTCATTCACAATTAATGGTGTCAAACCATTTGTAGAGTTTAGTTTTTTTACTCATCACAGAATATTTTTGTTATAAACAATAACATTCTTCCTTGGATGCTAATAAAGAGACATCACACGATGTTGGCAATTATCTTTCCAAGTGTTTTTTTGCAGTAATGTCTTCAACATAACATTTCATTTGCTCTATTTGTTATATAAGTAGTATATTGTAGGTATAAGGTAATAAATAGTTATATTTTTTAAAATAATTTGGTAGGTACCAAGTTAACTATATGGTTGTCTATGTTTAACCTCTTATTGATGAACTTCTGAAGTTATGGATTAGTGTCACATTTAGAAACCAATAGGTTAAAAATAAAAAATAAAAAAATATCCATGGAGTACTTACATGGACAATTCATGATGCCCCAAGACTAACACATTTTTGTCGTATGAATTTAAGTAATGCACCACTTTAAAAGTACATATTTTTATTAATTGATCATGCATTTTTTAAATAATTTTTTGGAATACTAGTTATGACATGATTCTATATCTTGCAAGTCTTCAAACAAAGGGTAAATTTGCATGTCCTATGTGTAGTCCCAAAATGATATTTCAACTTTGAAGAATTTTATAAAAGGGGGCATTTGATGAGCATAGGAACTTCCTCCCTTAGAACCATCAATATCGAAGAACGCAAAAACATATTTTTAATGGGAATGAAGAAACTAGAATAAAACCACAAAGAATGACACCATGCCATAGAAATTGGAATATAATAAAAACATCAAGATAAGAAATTGGTCTCCATATCATATGTGACATTATATAGTTTTATTTATGTCTAATTCATTTTATTGTATCAATAATTATTGTTGTTGAATGTAATTCCCTTAATTTTTGTAATCTACTTGTATGTATAAATTGTATAGGTTGGTCAGTTGGATGATATTTCCAAGAGCTAAATTATGTATTGTAAATAATGTGCATCCATACTATTATTAAAAATAAACTAATGACAATATCATGGTATGATAAAAAGAGTATGGGGGGCTATGTCTCCATGTAGAGGAACAAAAGGGAAATAAGGGGACCCAAGGGAGATAAAGCCAATATAATGATTATTTTATTATAACCCAAAGTAAATATACCTTAAATGATGTAAGAATTTTATCCTTGGGAATTATGGAAAATTAGTTGGGAATCACTTCTTAGGATGATAAGTGTCAAGTGGGAAGCATGAACACAAAAGTAGGGTTGAAGCCATTCACTTTCATTCATTCGAACCAATTCTTATGGCTATACAAGTTGAGTAAAGGGGACATTACAAAGTGTTGAATTACAAGGAAAATTGTTGTGGAATTGTCATATAGAGATTTTCCTGGCCAACCTACACTAAAGCTCTGGAAGATGGACTTAACTTATGGAGTTACAATTGTAAAAAAGGGGGATACCTTCTTGGGTTATGTGTGTTGATGGGGAAAGAGAGTTGATGATTGGAATGGATGAGAGAGTGATAAATGTATGTACTAGAGGGTATTGGGTTGAGTGAAAAAGTTCTCTTATTATCCCCTATGGTGTAATGTGTTTGAGTAAACATGGTATTCCATGCAGGATAAACACCTTCAATAACTCACACAACCATATAAAAATCACAACACCAATATTTTTATGTGGTTAAAACCATATGAGTGGAAAAAAATCAACAACCTTAGCTAACACAATGACTCGAGGAAATTTTATTAATGCAAAATAAAATAATTTACGTAAGAGACTTCTCACAATCAATCATTAGTCATGACCCTTTGTGTGTTAGAAAATTATATATTACAGAGCAATGGAACACATAAAATATTGCAGAAATATAAACACATAAAACAAGAGAGACACGGATATACGTGGTTCACCCAATTTGGGCTACATCCATGGAGAAACAACCAATCCTTCCTTTTATATTATCCAACAAAATGAAGAGATACAACCTACAACAGATCTTTTGTAATTCCTTCTTCGCTCTCACATAATCTCCTCTCTCTTTCTTGCTCAAAATATAGATCTACATAGATGCAATAAAATTCCCTCATATATAGCGAGGGGTTTCCTTCTAGGGAAAAAAACCCTAAATTGAACATAACTTCTACCATCAGATCTTCGCCTAATGAATGGCCTAGATTGATTACAAAATTACAACATTTTACAAGGCAATTTTACATCTATTTTTAGCTTCAAGGGGGCTCCAAATAATCGTCATCGTTGCCCCCCCAGTGGTGTACATAGACGGGAAACATTTCCGCCCCATTACAAACTGGGGTCCAATGTGGCGATACCTTTGAATACATAAGATAATCAGGCTCCACACCCAACACTGTTCCCTTTACATAGAGATCATGGACCAATTGGGAGTTAGGGCATGGATCAATAGTCATTAGTTTTAAGGAGAATATGAGTTGTCATATTACTCATGTCTAAAATATATCGTGATTGTTGAATTAGAATGCAAGTAATGGATACTAAAGAACACACTTTTACCTAATAAACACATCAGACCAAGTTAAATTTAACTAAATCCTAAGTGTCTATATATTCTAACATCCCCCTTTAAGAAAAATTTGGGATAGGATTGAAATATTTACAAGGGTGACACAATAGGAGAAGGAATGTGGAATTAGATACTATCCCCCCTAATGAAAACTTTTTGAACTCCTAACATAGATAAAACTCTAGAAAAATTCACTTTTGAAAGAGACTTTGTGAAAATGTCTACAACTTCTACAACTTGATCATTTGTAGGGAAAAGGTGAACTTCAATAACTCAATCATAAATGAGTTTTTTTAATGAAGTACATTTCAATATAAATTCTTTTTGCTATGTTGATGTTGAATTAGATCTTTAGTGAGCTTGATGGAACTTCGGTTGTCAACCCATAGGGTGGTTAGATTTAACTGTTGGAATCCAAACTCTGAAAGGATTTGTCGAAGCCACAAGAATATTGACTTTCATTAACCATTGCTTGGTACAATGCTTATGCTGAAGAAAGAGCGATATCCTACTTCTTTTTGCGAGCCCAAGTGATAGGTTTAGAACCAAGAATGAGAACATATCCTACGATACACTTCAGATCATCAGGGTTTCCATCCCAATTTCAATAAGTTAAACCAACCAAAAAAGGAGTCCCCTATGAATTGTAATGTATCCCAAACTAAACTATACGTTGAATATATTAAAGTACCATTTTTTATGCTTTCTAATGACTTTCATGTGGTGTTTTCATATACCAAGAAACAAGACCAAGAACAAAGGAAATATCATGACAGGTATGAGTTAAATATAAGAGGACATCAACTAATTGACAATACAAAGTGTCATCAACTTCGAGTATAGTGCAGGTAGTAGTGAGTTTAACTCTAGACTGAAAGGGAGAAGGGGATGGTTTACAATCTTTTGTTTTAAGATGGTGAAGAAGGTCACATGCATGCTTAGATTGGGAAAGAGAAATTTCATGCTTGGTTTTGTAAGTCTTAGAGCCCAAGAAAATAATTCAAATATCTTAAGTTTGTGATTTCAAACTACTTCTTAAAGCTTGATTCACATGGGTCAAAAGTTAAGGGTCACTAGTAGTGAGGATAAGATCATTAACATAAATAAAAAGGATTATGATATCGAACCCTACTTTCTTGGTGTAGACAGTGGTGTTAAAATGACATCTCGATGAGCCAATGTCAAGAAGAAAGTTATTCATTTTTCATACCAAGCCTAAGGATCTTATTTAAGATCATAAAGATATTTCTCAAGGCAAGAAACAAGGTTGGATTCACTCTTAACATAAAAAGGAGGTTGTTCCATGTATATTTCTTTTTGTATATACCCATGCAAGAAGGCGGATTTAGCATCCATCCAATGCACCTCCCATCCATGTGAGGCAGTAAGTTCTAGGACAAGACATATGAATTCATTTTGGAGATGGGGAAAAAAGTTTCATTGTAGATAATTCCTTCAACTAGAGAGAAACCTTTAGCAACTAACCGGGCCTTATGTCTTTCAACACTTCCATCTGATGCATGCTTAGTTATGTATACCCATTTACATCTTAAAAATTTTCCTCCATTTGGAAGACTTACAAGTTCCCAAGTATCATTCACCATCAATGAATGGAATTCTTCATTCATTGATGTTTCCCAATGTAGATGGCATGAAGCTTCTACAAATGTTTCTGGATCTTGAGTATCTAATACTTGAGCCAAACACTAGGAGGTTCATTCGAACTATGAATGAGTATGACATTAATGTGTAGGATCACTAACAAGGTCACCAACTGCTTCATGTGTTGAATGGACCCATTTGGGAAGTTGTGGTGTTGGTGTAGGTTCATGTTCAATAGACTCATATGAAGGATTGTGATCAAGAGGAGGTGGATTTCATCCTCAATGTCATCATTTAATTAACAAACTATATTTTATTATTTTAACAACTTGTTAAAATAATCTAACTGGACTTGACTAGTTAGAACTAAGTCAACTAATTCTCTCATTATAGAACTCATACTTATTCCATCAATCAGTGGAGGAAATTAAGGATAAATTCCTCAATCAGTGGGACAACTCATGTGCATGCTCACAAAGACTTCAAATTCGAATTTCCTTAACTAATTAACTCAATTGAATTAATTAATTATTATTTCCAACCACTGTTAAGACCAAAATTAATTTTACTCCTATTGATAGACTAGGGACTGCTATAAATAGGAAGGGACCTAGAAATGCTATTTTTAGAACTTTCAATTTTTAGTAGTTTCACCTCTCACCCAATGTGGCCAATGACCTCACTGGAAAAACTACTATTTTTAGATATGTTATTTTTAATAGTTCTATTTTTAGCACATTCTAAATTTAACATTTCTTGTTGCACTTTTTCAACATGTAATTTGTTGCGTTCCTCTTTAAATCTGGATCAGTGGTATTAGAGCAGTCTGCTTTTTCTCTATTTTTCTTTGCATGTCCCCAACGTGGTTGAGATATAAGGATTTAGGGCTTGAACTGGTCAAACCTTTGCAAGACCAACCTTGCAAACCCTGACAGCCTCCCATGGCACATGAGAAGAAAGATGAGGGGGCAGGAGATCCTATCAAAATCTTGCTCGAAGAAGCCCTTGAGTGGCCAAGGAATGCGATGATGGACAACTTTTCCCAGATCCTTCAGTAGCTACCTAGAGGCGATACATCGGCGTCCAGAAGCTACTCTGGAAACACCACACCCTTTAAGGTACAAGTTAATTTCAAAATCCCCATATTCAAGGGTCAGATAGACGCAGATGTCGTAGATAAATGGTTAAATCTGCTAGAGGGTTATTTTTCTGTTCATGAATATTCGAGTTGGGAAAAGATTGTTTTTGCTCTTCTCAAAGCAGCCACCCACACCAAGGACTAGTGGGAAACCTACTGCGAGCAGAAGGATGAAAGTACAGACTCAATGTTCTCAGCCACACCCACTTGGAATTACTTTAGGGATGCCATCAAGGAGAAGTACTACCCTGTCAAAAGCTATGAGGAAAAATACAATAAGTGGACCACGCTGCGGCAGGGACGGGACTAAGATGTGCTAGAGTTCATAAGCATTTTTCAGACCCTTCACACACAGTTGGGTATCAAAGATTTTGAGCTACATCTGGTACTCAAATATCATGGCTTCCTACACAGATGCATCCAAGAAGAGATGGAGTTCCTGAACATCTCCTCGATCGGCATGCCGTACCGATACGTTGTCAAAATTGCGCAGAAGTTTAAACAAAAGAAGCAAGACTTTCGATTTGAATCCAAAGACCAAAGGACAAAGCCAAGGTGGGGTGACCCAAGACAACCCATTGAAGCCACAAGAAAAGAACAACACCACAAAGTTGAATAAGGACACACAAAAGTGGTGTGAGTTCCATAAGAGCCCCACTCACAACACAAGTGAGTGTCGAACCAAGCAGTTGTTGGTGGCCGAGTTGAATGCTTCAGAATCAGATGCATGTTCCGGCCCTTAGTCAGAACCCGACAAGGGTAATGGAAAAGGGTAGAAGATCATCGATGCGGAGCCTAGGTCATTGTTTCCACAACCAATATCCATAAGAATGAGCTCGAAGATCCAGAGGAGGATGAGAATATTTTCCACTCACAGATGTGGGTGAAGGGTTTGCCGCTGCGATTCATTATTGACAGTGGGAGCCAAAAGAACCTCATTTCAACAGAGGTCATGAAGCAGTTGGGCCTACTGACTACACCACACCCACAGTCGTATAGTATTGGGTGGCTTCACCAAGGACAAGATCTCTGAGTTCGCCAGCAGTGCCACCTTCCCTACAGCATCAAACCCTTCACACATGAGGTATTGTGTGATGTTGCACCTTTAGATGTTTGTGATATACTATTTGGCCAACCATACTTGTGGACGTGACATGTTGTGTATATGTCAAGGCCTCGCGCTATTATTATTATTTGGGTAATTCATTATACAAGATACTGGAGGTAGCCCCACCTACTGCCACCTCTTTGATCTCTGCTAAGAAATACAACAAGATCGTCTCCTAGGCTAGGAAATTCATTTTCTATCTGGTTCACTCCCAAAGTAAGGGGAAGATCGGAGCCACATCCATGACCCTCGCGAAGGGTTCCTCCACATAGTAGCAGCAACAAAGGGATATGGTCATGACATAACATAGGAACAACTTCTCCTCACCCACAGGGTTACCACACAAGCTTCAGGTGGGCAACAAAGTATGGTTGCATCTGCAGAAAGAATGCCTTACAAGAGCCCATTAGAAGCTCCAACCACACCGACATGATCCCTACACCATTACCAAGGTTGTGGGAAATAATGCTTTGGAGCATAGCATTTCTTCGCTTGCACCAAGTGTTCAATATGTACTACCCTCGACCATGCTTCCCACCATTACCGGACACATCCGAAATTGGAGAACAGCTCACCAAGGACCAAGTTCAGCATATGGAGGAACTCAATGCAATGGGGACCATTGCTTCCTAAAGGGAGAGGAAAGATCCATGTGCATATTGGTGGCCACCCACCTATCCTACTTGGACCCCCACAACTATCTCTTTTAGTTTTTCAGTTTCTATAATTGTAGCAAAATTTACTATTTTTTAGCATTTTTCGGGTCTTGAACTTCCAGAGTCATTTTAAAGCACTAAATGACATTTTTTGGGAAATCTAGGAGCAACACGTGTCCATGGATTGATTCTGCTCTTCCCAAAGTTGTAGTGCTCTGATCGATCTTTCTAACGAGCTATTGTATGTGTCAAACGAAGATCGGGTGCCAAAGTTACGACCCCAGGAAGTTGATGTACCAACTTACCCAAAAAGTGGCCCATAATTTGGCATTTCATCTTCTAGGGTTAGGTTTTGGGATGTTAAGGGTTTTCCATTCTTTCTCAACAATAAATAGGCCTTCGAGCCTCATTGTAACATAGTTCAGAGGCATGTATCTGCCACATCTCTTCTCAGAGATAAGCTATCATCGCATTAGTTGGTTTATTTCCATTCCTATTTGTAAGCATATTTCAGTATTTTACATTAATGAAATGATGTATTACTTCTGCTACATCTCTCTGTTTATGGTTATCTCTGTAATTTGTTGCATTCCTGTTTAAATCCGGATTAGTGGTATCAAAGTGGTCTGTTTTTTCTCTGTTTTTCATTGCATGTCCCCAACAAGGTCGAGACATAAGTAGTTAGGGCTTGAACTGGTCGAACCTTTGCAAGACCAGCCCCACAAACCCCAACAGCCTCCCCTGGCAGATGAGAAGAAAGATGAGGGGGCAAGAGATCCTATCAAAAACTTGCTTGAAGAAGCCTTCAAGCAGTAAAGGAATGCGATGATGGATAGCTTTCCGCAGATCCTTTAGAGACTACCCAGAGGCTATGCATCGACATCCAGCAGCTACTCTGGAAATGCCACACCCTTTAAGGTACAAGGTAATTTTAAAATCCCCATAGTCGAGGGTCAGATAGACATAGATTTCATAGATAAATGGTTAAATCTGCTAGAGGGTTATTTTTCTGTTCATGAATTTTCAAGTCAGGAAAAGATTATTTTCACTCTTCTCAAACCAACCCCCCATGTCAAGGACTGGTGGGAAACCTACTGCAAGTAGAAGGATGAAAGTACAAACTCACTGTTCTCAACCACACCCACTTGGAATTCCTTCTAGGATGCCATCAAGGAGTAGTACTACCCTATCAAAAGCTATGAGGACAAATACATAAAGTGGACCACCCTGTGGTAGGGACGGGACTAAGATGTGCTAGAGTTCACAAACATTTTTCATACCCCTCACACACAGTTGGGTATCAAAGATTCTGAGCTGCATCTGGTACTCAAATACCGTGGCTGCCTACACAGATACATCCAAGAAGAGATGGAGTTCCTAAACATCTCCTCACTCGGCACAACATTCCGATACACTGTCAAAATCAAGCAGAAGTTTAAATAGAAGAAGCGAGACTTTGGATCTATGAATGCGAAGACCAAAGGACAAAGCCAAGGCAGGGTGACCTAAGACAACCCATCAAAGCCACAAGAAAAGAACAAAACCATAAAGTTGAAGAAGGAGACAGGAAAGAGGTGTGAGTTCCATAAGAGCCCCACTCACAACACAAGTGAGTGTCGGACCAAGCAGTCACTGGTGGCCAAGCTGAAGGCTTCAGAATCATATGCATGTTCCAACCCTGAGTCAGAACCTGACAAAGGGAATGGCAAAGGGAAGTATATCATTAATGCGGAGCCCAGCGTCACTGTTTCCACAACCAAGATCTAGAAGAATGAGCCTGACAATCCAGAGGAGGGGGAGCGTCTTTTCTACTCACAGATGTGGGTGAAGGGTTCACCATTGCAATTCATTGTTGATAGTAGGAGCCAAAAGAACCTCATTACAGCAGAGGTCATGAAGCAGTTGGGCCTACTGACTACACCACACCCGCAGCCGTACAATATCAGGTGACTTCACCAAGGACAAGATCTCCGAGTTTGCCAATAGTGTCACCTTCCCTATAGCATCAAACCCTTCACATACTAGGTATTGTGTGATGTTACACCTCTAGATGTTTGTGATGTACTATTTGGCTAGCCATACTTGTGGAGGCAACATGTTGTGTATAATTCAAGGCCTTCCACTGTTATTATTACTTTGGGTAATTCATTATACAAGATACTGGAGGTAGCCCCACCTACCATGACCTATTTGATCTCTGCTAATAAATGCAACAAGATTGTCTCCCAGACTTGGAAATTCATTTTCTGTCTGGTTCGCTCCCAAAGTAAGGGGAAGATCGTAGCCACATCCATGACCCCCGTGAAGGGTTCCTCCACACAGTAGCAGCAACAAAGGGATACAGTCATGATATAACATAGGAACAACTACTCCTCACCCACAAGGGTACCACACAAGCTTCAAGTGGGCAACAAAGCCGCCTTAAAAGAGCCCATCAGAAGCTCCAACCACGCCGACATGGTCCCTACACCATTACCAAGGCTCTGGGAAATAATGCTTTGGAGCAAAACATTCCTCCATTCCTTCACCTTCACCAAGTGTTCAATGTGTACCGTCGTTGACCATGCTTCCCACCATTACTAGACACATCCGAGATTGCAGAACAGCTCACCAGGGACCAAGTTCAACAGATGGAGGAACTCAATGCAATGGGGACCATTGCTTCCTAAGGGGGGAGGAATGATCCAGGTGGATGTTGGTGGCCACCCACCTATCCCACTTGGACCCCCACAACTATCTCTTTCAATTTTTCAGTTTCTGTAATTGTAGCACAATTTACTATTTTTAGCAGTTTTCGGGTCCTGAACTTCCGGAGCCATTTTGAGGCCCTAAACGACGTTTTTTGGGAAATCTGGGAGCAACATTGGTCCATGGATCAATGTTTCTCTTCCTAAAGTTGTAGTGCTTAGATAGAATTTCTAACGAGCTATTGTACACGTCAAAAAAAAATCGAGTGCCAAAGTTACGAGCCCGGGAAATTGATGTACCAACTTACCCAAAACGGGGCCCATAATTTGGCATTTCATCTTCTAGGGTTAGGTTTTGGGACGTTAAGAGTTTTCCATTCTTTCTCAATAATAAATAGGCCTTCGAGCCTCATCGCAACACAGTTAAGAGGCATGTAGCCACCACATCTCTTCTCAGAGATAAGCTACCATCGCCCTTGTTGGTTTATTTGCATTCCTGTTTGTAAGCATATTTCAGTATTTTACATTAATGAAATGAAGTATTATTTCCACTGCATTTCTATGTTTATGGTTATCTCTGTAATTTGTTGTGTTCCTGTTTAAATCTAGATCAGTGGTATCAGAGCGGTCTACTTTTTCTTTGTTTTTCTTTGCATGTCCCTAATGAGCTCGGGATATAAGGAGTTAGGTCTTGAACTGGTCGAACCTTTGCAAGACCAACCCTGCAAACCCCGACAGTCTCCCATGGTGGATGAGAATAAAGACAAGGGGGCAGGAGATCCTAACAAAATCTTGCTCGAAGAAGCCCTCGAGTGGCAAAGGAACGCAATGATAGACAACTTTGCCCAAATCCTTCAGCGGCTACCCAGAGGCAACGCATCAACTTCCAACAACTACTCTGGAAATGCCATGCCCTTTAAGGTACAAGGTAATTTTTAAATCCCCATATTCGAGGGTCAAATAGACGTAGATATCAGGGATAAATGGTTAAATCTGCTAGAGGGTTATTTTTCTGTTCATGAATTTTCGAGTCAGGAAAAGATTGTTTTTGCTCTTCTCAAAGCAGCCCCCCACGTCAAGGACTGATGGGAAACCTACTGCGAGTAGAAGGATGAAAGTAAAAACTCACTGTTCTCAGCCACATCCACTTGGAATTCCTTCCAGGATGCCATCAAGGAGCAACACTACCTTGTCAAAAGCTATGAGGACAAATACATAAAGTGGACCATGCTGTGGTAAGGACAGGACCAAGATGTGCTAGAGTTCACAAAAAAATTTCATACCCTTCGCACACAATTGGGTATCAAACATTCTGAGTTGCATCTAGTACTCAAATACCGCGATAGCCTACACAGGTACATCCAAGAAGAGATCGAGTTCTTGAACATCTCCTTGCTCAGCACGACATACCAATATGCTGTCAAAATTGAGTAGAGATTTAAACAAAAGAAGCGAGACTTTGGATCTACGAATCTGAAGACCAAAGGACAAAGCCAAGGTGGGGTGACCCAAGACAACCCATTGAAGCCACAAGAAAATAACAACACTACGAAGTCGAAGAAGGACACAGGAAAGTGGGGTGAGTTCCATAAGAGCCCCACTCACAACACAAGTGAGTGTCGGACCAAGCAGTCACTGGTGGCCGATTTGAAGGCTTCAGAATTAGATGCATGTTTTGACCCTGAGTCAAAACCCAACAAGGGGAATGGAAAAGGGAAGAAAATCATTGATGTGGAGCTCAGCGTCACTATTGCCACAACCAACATCGAGAAGAATGAGCCCAAAGATCCCGAGGAGGGGGAGCGTCTTTTCCACTCACAGATGTGGGTGAAGGGTTCGCTGCTGCAATTCATTGTTGATAGTGGGAGCTAAAAGAACCTCATTTCAGCAGAGGTCGTGAAGTGGTTGAGCCTACCGACTACACCACACCTGCATTCGTATAGTATCGGGTGGCTTCACCAAGGACGAGATCTCCGAGTTCACCAACAGTGTTGCCTTCCCTACAGCATCAAACCCTTCACAGACGAGGTATTTTATGATGTTGCACCTTTGGGTAATTCATTATTCAAGATACCGGAGGTAGCCCCACCTACCATCACCTCTTTGATCTCTACTAAGAAATGCAACAATTTCGTCTCCCAGACTAGGAAATTCATTTTTTTTCTAGTTCACTCCCAAAGTAAGGTGAAGATCGTAGCCACATCCATGACCCCGGAAAAGGGTTCCTCCACACAAAAGTAGCAACAAAGGGATACGATCATGACAGAACACAAGAACAACTTCTCCTCACCCACAGGGGTACCACACAAGCTTCAAGTGGGCAACAAAGTCTGGTTGCATTTGCAGAAAGAACACCCTACAAGAGCCCATTAGAAGCTCCAACCACGTCGACATGGTCCCTACACCATTACCAAGGCTCTGGGAAATAATGCTTTGGAGCATAACATTCCTCCATTCCTTTGCCTGCACTAAGTGTTCAATGTGTACCACCC
Source organism: Pinus taeda (assembly GCA_000404065.3). NCBI lineage: Eukaryota > Viridiplantae > Streptophyta > Pinopsida > Pinales > Pinaceae > Pinus > Pinus taeda. Next base: position 119,258 of record APFE030231269.1, read on the forward strand.
TGAACCATGCTTCCCACCATTATTGGACACATCCGAGATTGTAGAACAGCTCACCAGGGACCAAGTTAACAATATGGAGGAACTCAACGCAATGGGGACCATTGCTTCCTAAGGGGGGAGGAATGATCCAGGTGGATTTTGGTGGCCATCCACCTATTCCACTTGGACCCCCACAACTATCTCTTTCATTTTTTCAGTTTGCGTAATTGTAGCACAATTTACTATTTTTAGTAGTTTTTCAGGCCCTAAACTTCTAGAGCCGTTTTGAGGCCCTAAACAATGTTTCCTGGGAAATCTGGGAGCAACATGGGTCCATGGACCAATGTTTCTCATCTTAAAGTTGTAATTCTCAGATAAATCTTTCTAAAGAGCTATTGTATGTGTCAAATGAAGATCAGGTGCCAAAGTTATGACCTCAGGAAGTTGATATACCAACTTACCCAAAACGGGGCCCACAATTTGGCGTTTCATCTTCTAGGGTTAGGTTTTGGGATTTTAAGGATTTTCGATTCTTTCTCAACAATAAATAGGTCTTCGAGCCTCATTGTAACATAGTTCAGAGGCATGTAGTTGTCACATCTCTCCTCGAAGATAAGCTACCATCGTCGTAGCTGGCTTATTTCCATTCCTGTTTGTAAGCATATTTCAGTATTTTACATTAATGAAATGAAGTATTATTTCCTCTACATCTCCATGTTTATGGTTATCTCTGTAATTTGTTGCGTTCCTATTTAAATCTAGATCAGTGGTATCGGAATAGTTTTCTTTTCTCTGTTTTTCTTTGCATGTCCCAACGAGGTCGAGATATAAGGAGTTAGGGCTTGAACTGGTCGAACCTTTGCAAGACCAGCCCCGCAAACCCTGACAGCCTCCCATGGAGGATGAGAAGAAAGATGAGGGGGTAGGAGATCCTATCAAAATCTTGCTCGAAGAAGCCCTCAAGCGGCAAAGGAACGCAATGATGGACAACTTTGCCCAGATCTTTCAACGGCTAACTAGAGGCAACGCATCGACTTCCAGCAAATATTCTGGAAACACCATGCCTTTTAAGGTACAATTTAATTTTGAAATCCACATATTCGAGGGCCAGATAGACAGATGTTGTAGATAAATGGTTAAATTTGCTAGAGGGTTATTTTTCTATTCATGAATTTTCACGTCGGGAAAAGATTTTTTTTGCTCTTCTCAAAGCAACCCCCTACATTAAGGACTAGTGGAAAACCTACTGCAAGCAGAAGGATGAAAGTACAAACTCACTATTCTCAACCACACCCACTTGGAATTCCTTCCAGGATGCCATTAAGGAGCAGTACCACCCCGACAAAAGCTACGAGGACAAATATATAAAGTGGACCACACTGCGGCAGGAATGGGACCAAGGTGTGCCAGAGTTCACAAACATTTTCCATACTCTTCTCACACAATTGGGTATCAAATATTCTGAGCTGCATCTGGTACTCAAATACCATGGCTGCCTACATATATACATCTAAGATGAGATGGAGTTCTTGAACAACTCCTTGCTTGGCACGACATACCGATACGCTGTCAAAATCAAGAAGAAGTTTAAACAGAAGAAGCGAGACTTTGGATCTGCGAATCCGAAGACCAAAGGACAAAGCCAAGGCGGGGTGACCCATGACAACTTGTCGAAGCCACAAGAAAAGAACAACACCACAAAGTCAAAGAAGGACATAGGAAAGTGGTGTGAGTTCCATAAGAGCTCCACTCACAACACAAGTGAGTGTCGGACCAAGCAGTTGTTGGTGGCTAAGTTGAAGGCTTCAGAATCAGATGCATGTTCCGACCTTGAGTTAGAACCCGACAAGGGGAATGGAAAGGGGAAGTAGATCATTGATGCAAAGCCCAATGTCACTGTTTCCACAACCAAGATCCAAAATAATGAGCCCGAAGATCTAGAGGAGGAGGAGCGTCTTTTCCACTCAGATGTGGGTGAAGGGTTCACCACTACAATTCATTGTTGACAGTGGGAGCCAAGAAAATCTCATTTTAGCAGAGATCATGAAGTGGTTGGGCCTACCGACTACACCACACCCACAGCCGTACATTATGAGGTGGCTTCACCAAGAACGAGATCTTGAGTTCGCCAACAGTGCCACCTTCCCTACAACATCAAACCCTTCACAGATGAGGTATTGTGTGATGTTGCACCTCTAGATGTTTGTGATGTACTATTTGGCCAACCATACTTGTGGAGGCGACATGCTTTGTATAATTCAAGACCTCATGCTATTATTATTACTTCAGGTAATTCATTATACCTTTGATCTCTGCTAAGAAATGCAGCAAGATTGTCTCCCAGACTAGGAAATTCATTTTCTGACTGGTTCGCTCCCAAAGTAACGGGAAGATTGTAGCCACATCCATGACCCCCGTAAAGGGTTCGTCCACACAGCAGCATCAACAAAGGGATACAGTCATGACAAAACACAGGAACAACTTCTCCTCACCCACATGGGTACCACAAAAGCTTCAAGTGGGAAATAAAGTTTGGTTGCATCTGCAGAAAGAACGCCTTACAAGAGCCCATTAGAAGCTCCAACCACGCTGACATGGTCCCTACACCATTACCAAGGCTGTGTGGAATAATGCTTTGGAGCACAACATTCCTCCATTCCTTCGCCTGCACCAAGTGTTCAACGTGTACCACCCTCAACCATGCTTCCCACCATTACTGGACACATCCGAGATTGCAAAACAGCTCACTAGGGACCAAGTTCAGTAGATGGAGCAACTCAACACAATGGGGACCATTGCTTCCTATGGGGGGAGGAATGGTCTAGGTGGATGTTGGTGGCCACGCACCTATCCCACTTGGACCCCTACAACTGTCTCTTTTAGTTTTTTAGTTTCTATAATTGTAGCACAATTTACTATTTTTAGCAGTTTTTCGGGTCCTGAACTTTCAGAGTCGTTTTGAGGCCCTAAATGACATTTTTTGGGAAATTTGGGAGAAACATGGGTCCATGGACTGATGTTTCTCTTCCAAAGTTGTAGTGCTTGGATAGATCTTTCTAACAAGCTACTGTATGTGTCAAACAAAGATTAGGTGCCGAAGTTACGACCCTGGGAAGTTGATGTACCATCTTACCCAAAACGGGGCCCATAATTTGGTGTTTCATCTTCTAGGGTTAGGTTTTGGGATGTTAATGGTTTTCCATTCTTTCTCAACAATAAATAGGCTTTCGAGCCTCATTGTAACACAATTCAGAGGCATGTAGCCACCACATCTCTTCTCAGAGATAAGCTACCATCGCCCTTAGCTAGTTTATTTCCATTCTTGTTTGTAAGCATATTTCAGTATTTTACATTAATGAAACGAAGTATTAATCCATTGCATCTCTATGTTTATGGTTATCTCTGTAATTTTTTGCGTTCATGTTTAATTTTGGATCAGTGGTATTGGAACAGTATGCTTTTTCTCTATTTTTCTTTGCATGTCCCTAACGAGGTAGGGATATAAGGAGTTATGGCTTGAACTAGTTGAACCTTTGCAAGACTAGCCCCTCAAATCCCAACGCCCTCCCATGGTGGATGAGAAGAAATATGAGGGGGTAAGAGATCCTATCAAAATATTGTTTGAAGAAGCCCTCGAGCAGCAAAGGAATGTGATGATAGACGCAGATGTCATAGATAAATGGTTAAATCTGCTAGAGGGTTATTTTTCTGTTCATGAATTTTTGAGTTGGGAAAAGATTGTTTTCGCTCTTAACGAAGCAACCTCCCACGTCAAGGAATGGTGGGAAACCTATCATGAGTAGAAGGATGAAAGTACAGACTCGTTGTTCTCAACCGCACCCACTTGGAATTCCTTCCGGGAATCCATCAAGGAGCAGTTTTACCCTGTCAAAAGCTATGAGGAAAAATATATAAAGTGGACCACGTTGTGGCAGGGATAGGACCAAGATGTGCCAGAGTTCATAAGCATTTTTCATACCCTTCACACACAGTTGGGTATCAAAGATTCTGAGTTGCGTCTGGTACTCAAATACTGTGACAGCCTACATAGATACATCCAAGAAGAGATTGAGTTCCTGAAAATCTCCTCGCTCAGCACGGCATACTGATATGCTGTCAAAATTGAGCAGAAGTTTAAAGAGAAGAAGCAAGACTTTGGGTCTGCAAATCTGAAGACCAAAGGACAAAGTCAAGGCATGGTGACCCAAGACAACCCGTCGAAGCCAAAAGAAAAGAACAACCCCACAAAGTTGAAGAGGGACACAGGAAAGTGGTGTGAGTTCCATGTTAGCGCTCAAATCTACCTTACGCTGAAATAAGGCAAGACTCAAGGCCACATCAAACCACGCTCAGCCTCGTAGCTAGGCCTACGAGGATAGGAGAGGGCTCTCTCCGGGTCAAACTCGGAAAAATATAATCGAAAAGGCTCGAGATGACCGAATTGATGACTGATTTTAGGCTAGGTATTAAGTACAAACAGTTTAGGATTAATTTTTTATGATTTTGTTGAAATCGAGGGAAAGGCAATTTTGGGTGCGGGGATGAGGCACAGCTTTTGCAGAGGTCCACTTGGGGCAAGATAGGCAATTGTTTTGATTCCTTAAAGTAGGTGAGATGGATAGACCATACCAGTGAGAGGCTAACGAGAGCAAGGGCTCTCAAGGATTCTCCTTAAATTGAAGAAAACATAGAATATTAAACAAATTTAAAGGCAGAGCATAGCAATTTCATGGATTCTACCTTAACACTTCATTTGCTTAATAAGAGAAGATTCAATAGAGATAATTATGCACATACACAACTTACAAGTACTGAAAGAAACACACCATCAATACATAAAGCCACATGGATCCCAAGTAGTGTTACAAAACCCTGGTCTTTCCTTTGCCAAAAATGCTAGTAAATATGTACAATATAGTCTCAAAACTATCCCAAGAGTCCAACCCTTGCTACTGAATGAAAATTTACATATATAGACCAAGCTATCCTCATCCCCTAACCTCTAGGGGTCGAGCTCCTCCTTCTAGGAGTAGTTTGAACAAATTCTAAACATGGAGCAAGAATCTAGATGACCAAACAACCTGTCTCTAAAAAGAAGGAAACTGATTCATTACATTGATTTCTTGCTAATTTGTGAATGAATCCTATAGAAGATGGTATATATGTGCCAAGTTACCTTACATATACCAAGTTACATCATATTAGGTGGAAAATTAAATCAAAGAGTGAATCTGGTAGAAACTAGTTGAATTCCTGAGTTGAAGGTGAAAATCTGGGCCAAAAACTGTATGCGTAGCGCCCCTTTCAGCCTGTTTTTGGAGCACTTCCTGACATCCAAATTGAGCTCAAGATAGTGTAGGTTTTAACCGAGTACATAAATTACCTGCATACGAATTCCAAATCACAAGAAAAATAAAAATGCGAGAGCATAACACATAAAACATGTAGACACAGAGATTTCCCACTGGATCCCAAAACCGGGACTACCAGCTTGATTTTTCATTATGTTCCTTTCAATGTTACAATACATATTTATACATGCCGAAGCATCTAATACCATGGACCGAAAACCATCGCGTCTAAAGCCATGGACCGAAAACCATCGCGTCCAAAAACCATGTGCGAAAATCATGCACAAAACCATAGGTGGGTCCGCCCCCTATGGTACCCCTTAAACCCCCTGTTAACTATGTTGAAAGAATATAACACAACCCAACAATCTCCCACTTGTTGTTTTCTTTCCACAGGGGGCTACAAGAGAGCTTAGTCATTTTTTCCAGCCCTGAAACACCCATTGTTTCTCTACACCAAGAGAACTTCTCAGAGCTAACAGATTTTGTCAATGCATCTGTAGTATTCTTCAAAGTGTCCACCTTTACCAGCAACACCTTTTTGTCTTCTATCATATCCCTCACAAAGTGATACTGAACATCAATGTGCTTTGTCTTTGAATGATAAGCAGGGTCTTTGCCAAGAAAATTTCACTTTGGCTGTCACAGTCTATCCTTATAGCTCCCTATACTAACCCCATACTTGAACACAATCTCTGCAACCAAACTACTTCCTTGCTTGCATGATGGCTGCCAGTATTTGCCTCTGTAAGTATAGTGCACCACAGATTGTTTCTTACTCA
>APFE030231269.1:128863-162986 GCA_000404065.3 Pinus taeda
AAAAACATCTGCGAAAATCATGCACAAAACCATAGGTGGGTCCGCCCAACCTAACATAGGGTCCAAAATCAAAATTTTCCGGGGCGCTGCCCCGGACCCCATAAAGTGGGGTTACAGGTACCCGTCAAACCCCCTGTTAACTATGTGGAAAGAATATAACACAACCCAAAAGATAGCTCATTGGAAAGGCCTAGATGTTTACTTTCCAACCCAAGTGGAATTTTACAATTTGGAGCTCATTTGCCCCCTCAAAACTGAATTCTCCCAGAGGTACTACCTGCAGTTGGAAAAGGTGGCAACAAGGTGGTTTTCATGATGTTTTTGGACATTTTGACCACCCAGAACTTGATGGAATGCCTTGGCAGTGGCTGTACAAGTGTATTTCTTCATGAAAAATCCAAAACTACAAGCCATTTGTCAATTGGACCTCCCAATCTTCAGGGTAGCACGCTGCGCGCTATGCGTAGAACCCAAAAACCTATTTCTTAAGCCAAAATTTTTGGAATGACAAAATTTTCTCCAAATGTGCCCAAAATTGGAGTGAAGACCCTCCATCATGTATCATGCTCAACGAGTGAAGCCTCGGCCAAAACTCGAAGCAGATCAGGCCTTTTGTGTCGTTTTTGTACTTTGCTCAAACGCCTTTTGAGGACCTTGATTCTTGCTTTGCAAACATGCATGCGAGCCCAATAGTGAGTCTTCATGTGACAAAGCATGTCCTTTTCCCTATTTTCCTTTGCCAACAACTTCTCCAGATGAGTGTTGACCTGGATGAGCATTGATTCCCTATCAATAGGTGTCAAATCATCGGGTCTCCTTCGGGCCAATTCCCAGTCTTCGCGGATCTTCCGTAGCTCATAAAGCTCATGCTCATCTTCCAACTGCTTGTTGCACTACTCTAGGTAGTTGATCACCCATTTAGCCATCTTCAATTTCTTTTGAAGTGACTCATTCTCGGCCCTTTGTTCTCGGATAATCTCCTTTAGCTCGGAGCTAGGAGAGCTAGCATCAACATCAATGATATCGGTGTCCTGGCCTCCTGAAGGACCCTCGTCAACCATGGGTCTCTTTCCCCTATACTGACTTTGTACCTGTGCTGTAGATGGAAGCGAGACCCCTTCCACATGATGTGGAGATAATACTCGCTCTGTTGATGGTGTCAACGAAACCCCTTCCACCCCGGGTGGATATAGTACTCGTCGTGCGGCTGCAAATAAGGCCCTGTGGCCTTTCTGATATGTCACATATATGGGAGCATCAACATGCTTGGTCTCAGGAATGTCAAGCTGCTGTGAAGGCCCTCCCTCATCATGAACTATCTCTGGTGGTGGCTGAGGCATTGTGAACAGATCACGAGCAATAAAATCCTCCCATGTAATGCCCTGCTGTGCCAGCTGATGAATCACCACGATTTTGATCAATGCATAATGGTATATGCTCCTGTGTTGCTATGCTGGGCTCTTCTTTTGCACTAAAGGCACCATCCTCTCTATGTTGCGAAACATAAAATATGGGATGTTCATCAGGCGCACCCTTGTAAAATGCATCAATAAACGGACATGGTATGCATAAAGACGTGAGAATCTGCCCTCACAACTGAAATATCGGATGATAAGTTTCATCAAAGGTGCAAACCGACCATTCAGGTAGTGGAAAGGAAAAACTCTACTCAAGTGCCTTATATACCCTGGTTTAATATATGGCTCATAATATGATTTCTCTAGCTGTTGTCGCTTATTTCATTGCTCCCCAATATTCGGAATTCCCATGGCCTCTGCAATGGTTTCTGGTGACAAAATGAAATTAACTCCAACAAGGTTCACATGGCCATCATGTAAATGGAGAACAAACAAGCGAGCTAATTCACAATGATGCTGAAACTGTGAAATTAGCTCACAAAAATGATAGCATGATTGGTGGCGAAAGCAATCCATGGCAAGTGGGCAAGCTTGCAATTGCACCATAGGAGTGGGTTCTTCTTTGAGATGTTTACCACCTTTGCCACCTTTACAAGGTCTTTGTGGCACATTTCCCTCTGTGGTGGAATCAATTTCATTTTCTTGCTCATAAGATGACTCTGTATCTGACATGGTTTTGAGAACAAAATAGGTGCAATAGGAGGACTGCAATGTGTATGTTGTAGGTGTGAAGAAATCTCAATTTCAATGTATCGTCAAAAAACCAGTTGAAGCATCATAAACATTCTTCCATAATGGGTATTTTTCTTGCTATATTTGGGCATAAACAATCACAAAGATGTTGTGGTATGAAGTGCTGCTGTCTACAATGTTTTTAATACCCTATACAAAGTCTTAATGAGGGCCTAGGGTTTGATTTATTTTCTTTAACCCAACATCACTTGCATTTCTTTCAAACACACATTAAACACCATTCAACTTGATGCTTGAGTCAAAGGAGACACCTACTTGTAGTTGTCGGGGTGATTTGATGAGTTTTAGGCACAAAACACAGTGCTGGAATGGATGTGTAGCGCCCCTGTTGTATGCGTAGCGCACCTCCCTGTGCGTAGCGCCTGTGTTAATTTACACAGGAAATGCGCGTCCAATGCGTAGCGCACCAATCCTATGTGTAGCGCGCACCTCCACTCTGCCTCTAGGGTTTGAAACTCGGTTTTTCGCCTTCCACTCTTGACAAATGCTTCTTTCTTGGATATGTGGTGGAGTAAAATACTTGTTTCACTTTATATACACCCACAAAATATCTCATTTGAATAAATTAACTTCAAAACCCACTTTGTAAAGTTTGGGCACTTTCACTTTTGGTCTATTAATACAATGATGCTTTTTTGATTTCCTTTTGCTTTTCTGAGGTTTGGACTGAAGCTCTTTGTTGATTTTTGTTTGCAGGGATAGCTGTAAAATACTTTGGCAAAGGAGACCAAGGCTGCACTCAAACACTTGAAGGGTTGAAAATTTTGACAATTTTTTACAAAAATGAGAAAGCGACTTATCTTCAAAACGAAGTTTTGAAGAGAAGTCCTAATTCAACTGTACAATAATGAAAATTATTGAAATGATGATCGATCAAAGACATCCCTCTGGCCTGCTGGTCTCCTAATACTTTGCAAGACAAAAATGACTCAACCCTAGACCTAAAACCTCAAAATTTAAAACATGATTGTGAATGACCTTGGAAAACTTTATTTTAATGCATAAACCTGAACCAGCAGTGCCAAACACAAGGGGAATGGGCGACACACAACCGCTCCATCAGAGTTATGGCATGCCTAATGAAATGCAACTGATCAAATGGATGGGACACCTAAAACATGAAATGCAAAAAGAGCTTTTGATCTCTGATGGAGGGATAACTAGACCGACTCTAACATTGGCTCCAATGGGGATGGTAGCTCCTTGGAGATGCCAAGAACCGTAGATCTCTGTAAGAGCTAGACAGTGCCTTCATCCATTGGGCGATGGAGTCATTATTCCAATACAAAATCTTGAGAATTTGACTGAAAAACCAAAAACTGCTTTGGCCAAACTAGACTCGAAACTAAAAGATTTAGACAAATGACTTGACAAACTCAGACTAACTAACTTTCATTTTCAGAATTATAGCCTTCACCTTGGGCCCCAAACTGAAGATGATAAGTTAGTGTACATGTGCAATAGAACTAAAGTAAAATGATATGTACAATGATGATGAAATGAGCAGAAAAGTACTCAAAAGTAGTATCTCTTTAACAGCTGACCATTAATCAGCCCTCCAGGACATTCATCTCCATTCATCTCCTTGAGAAGGAAAGCATTTTGGCCACGATATGCTGCAATCTTGTAAGGACCCTTCCATAAATTTTCAAATTTACCATGCTTTCCCTTGTCTTCATGTCGAGCATCCCATCTCAAAACTACCTCATCTAGCTAAAATGTGTCTGCCTTTGCTTTCTAGTCATAAATCTTTTTGATGTGCTCCTGCAGCTTGCAAGTGTTTTGAAATACCTCCTCCCATGTCTACTATAAATGGATCATTTGATTAATCCTTCTCTGCATAGGATCCTCTTCACTACTCACTTCTTGAAACAATTTGACTACTGGGACAGCAAGTGAAGTAGGAAAAACTGTGTCTGTTCTGTACACCAACTCGAAAGGAGACATACCAATGGACTTTTTCTGACTCACCCTATCAGCCCATAGTGCATTTATCAACTTCTTGTGCCAGACCTTTTTGCTGATTTCCAACAATTTCTTAATGATATTGACCAAGGATTTATTAGATGACTCCGCCAATCCGTTTCCTTAAGGGTGGTATGCGGTTGAATGTCCCAAAATAATATTGTACTTATAACAAAACTTAATCATCCTTTTTGACTTAAACACTGCTGCATTATCTGTGATTAGCTTACTTGGACATCCAAAGCGTGACAAAATATTGGTCTCGAGAAAAGAAATAATTACCGCATCTGTAGCTTGTCAAGTAGGAATTGCTTCAATACATTTTGTGAAGTAGTCCATGGCCGTCAATATCCATCGATGTTGCCCTGATGATGCCGGATGAATTTCACCAATGAAATCCAATACCCACTACTGAAAAGGCGCGTTGACTTCAATTGGTTTGAGAGGCAAAGGCTGGAGCTTCTGATTTCCTTGAAAAAATTGGCATTCGTGACAATTTTTAACAGCCTTATATACATCAGAAAATAATGAAGGCCAATAATAGCCTGCCCTTAGCATCTTGTTTGTCGTGGTCTTCCAAAACAAATGACCTCCACAGTCCCCTCTATGAAAGTCTTCCACGACTCTTTGGGCTTCCTACTCTACCAAACAATTCAATAACATTCCACCAGGGTCTTTCCAAAACAATGCTGAATCGAGAATGCAAAATTTGGCAGCCTTCAATTTCAATGTTCTACTTCTGTTTCTTGGCATTCCAGGAGGCGAAGATAAATGCTGAAGTACATATAAAATATCAGCGTACCACGGAGAAGAAAGAAACATTTCAGATACCTGAATGGATGGGTTCTCCTGATCTTGACATGGCAGCTATCAAATTTATGTCTAGGATTTGCAGATTTGTTTCAGCCATTAGCTTGGTGAGTCCTTGACCTTTGATCAGCTTGGTGGGTTTAATTTCAACATCATATTCTAACAACACAGCAATCCACTTACCCCTTCTTCCGTCTGGATCTGCCTGTACTAAAATATCTTTAACTGTTGCGTTAGGAACATAAGCTAGAATATGGGAATGCAATATGTACACACGGAAATCTTTCAAGGCCTTTACAAGTGCAAGTGCTTGCTTCTCAATGATGTTGTATTTCAATGCTCCATCTCTAATAATGCGACTGAAAAAAGCAATGGTCTTTTCTACACCTTCTCTCTTCTGCATTAGTACAGCTGCCAAAGTGTGCTCAGAAGCAAATGAAAACAAAATAAAGTCTTGAGTGTAGTCGGGGCTGATCAGAATAGGAGCTGAAGAAAGAGCTAAATTCACTAAATTAAATGATTTAACCACCTCTTCGGTCCACTTTACCTGACTGTCCTTCTTGAGTATGCTTGTGATCTCTCTAAGATGCTCTGCTAGATTTGGAATGAAGTGACGCAGAAAGTTCAATTTACCATTGAAGGACTAAATTTCTTTTTTTGTTCCGGGGCTGTTCAATTTGCTAAATGGCTTCAAATCGTGCTGGATCAATACGAATGCCGTCTTTAGATATGATGTGGCCAAGAAGTTTTCCCTCATCCATGGCAAAAAGACTCTTTTTAGGATTCAATGAGATGCCATATTTTCTGCACTTTAGGAAAACAATTTTCAAATGATACAAATGTCCCTCATTAGAATTTGAAAACACAGTTAAGTCATCAAGATAAACAACCAAAAATACATCTTTCTCATTGGCGAAAGCCACGTCCATTGCACACTGAAAGGTAGCTCCTGCATTTTTCAAACCAAACAGCATCTTTGCATAATGAAATGCTCCCCATGGAGTGGTGAACGTTGTCTTGTCACGGTCATCTTCATGCACTAAAATCTGATTGTAACCTGAATAACCGTCGAGTAGTGACATCCTTGATGCTCCAACTACTCGCTGCAATATATGATCCATTTTGGGCAGTGGATAATTGTCCTTTAAGGACACCTTATTTAAATTTCTGAAGTCAATACATAAATGGATCTCACCTGTCTTCTTTCTTACGGGCACCAAATTTGATATCCAATCTGAAAATTAGATAGGCACAATGATTCCTGACTTATACAATCTGTTTACCTCTTTCTCAATTGATGGCAGCAACTTCAGATTGATTCTCCTCAACTTTTGACGAAAAGGCTTCTGATTTGGCTTAATAGGAATAGTATGTTGAATGATATTTGTATCATATGTTTTAAGATCTGAGTAATCCCATGCAAATACATCAGAAAATAAAGACAACAATTTCATATATTCAGCTTTTACCTTTGGTGACAATGACCTTGATAGCTTAACCATATTGGGATTTTCAACTGTCCCAATGTTTACCTCTTCAACACCCTTTTCAGTTGGTCTTAATGTCAGTTTGCGGGCCACATCATCTTGGTCAAATAGCTCCTCTAAAGGAATCAATCCCTTAGGAATAATGTTGTCCTTAAGTTGCAGCACGTCCATTTGACTTATTTGTATATCGTCAATGCCATTATCATTTTCAGTATCTATTGAGGAATCCTTGAACTTACCCTTATTTTGTAGAAACTCATTGATCTCTTCATCATCTTGAAAAACTTGCCAAGAACGCTGATTGTCTGGAACAGTGGGACGATGCTTCACATGAATCTCGAACTTGTTACTAAAATTCATTGGAATTTTTAAATTACTTGCTGCCTTAGCAAGTCCATCAGCAACACCATTTTGTATGCGCGGCACACATGTCAAGTTATGATCAGAAAACAACTTCAAAATATCTAAGACTTCGTTTCGATATGCTCTCATATGGGGATGCTTGGCCTGAAATTCAACTTTAACTTGTTTTATTACCAACTCGAAATCACCATAGACCGCAATCTTCTTTGCTTTCAGTTTCTTAAGAATCTTTAGGCCAGCAATGAGAGCCTCATATTCCGCCTCATTATTTGAACAATCAAATGCTAGTTTATAGGAACACACTCTCACCTTGCTTGGAACTTTGTCTTGAGCGGAAAAAGGACTTCGAATCCACACACCAATACCAGCACCATCACTCCCTACCATGCCATCAAAATCCATGGTCCAAAGACCATCTTCATCCTCCTCCAAGTGCTGAAATTGTACTGCCTCTGATTTTTCTGTTTGCCGCCCCTTCTCTTCAGCGTTTGTTCCATGATAGCTTTCTTTTCTCCTCTTTCCTTTTGTAGTACTTTTCTGAAATTTTCAGTGATCTATGGTATGTCTTCCGCTTGAACTAACTGACTATCTATATCATTAAAACTATCAGAAAATAAAACAAAGGACTCCAAATCTGTATGTACATAATTTACAAGATGATTGATCGGCTTCTCTTTACTAGTTATCATATATTTCATCTTTTGCTCACGATATAGCTTTCTCATTTGACCGAAGACTGGAATTGTGGCATAAGAGAAGTCTAACGATAGAGTACCCTTCAACTTAGCTCCCCAAGATCTCGAAAGTAGCATACCAAAACGTGGAGGAATGTCTGCCACAACCACATCCATCAAGACATGTTTCGCTGGGATTTGGTCTAAACTAACAACCAAATATTTGATGAGCCCGATACATCTCACACAGCTGGAATCAAATGAGTATAAATCATGATATTTCCTTGTTATGTCTAACCCTAGCTTCTCCATGATCACCTTTGGCATCAAATTGTGTGAAGCACCCGAATTGAACATGGCATGATGCAAGACATATTCATGCAATCTCAAACTGATATAAAAGGAAGGAACATCACTATCAGGGGACTGACCATCCAATGCTGGCCCAAAGATCAATTCGGGCTGATCATCTTCAATGTTCACCGTGTCAAGCATGGGATCAAAGTTCAGAATTTTGGAGACTTGACCTCGGTAACTGCTGTTTTTCATGATTTCAATCAAAGGAATAGATATTTTTAATTTGGAAATTTCATTTTCTAAACTAAATGCTGAAAATTTTTCGACTTCTTTGGCCAAAATTTCTCTCCTATCTTTGATTATAGCTGCCTGATTTGTCTTTTCTGCTATTGATATCTTGCTAGTTGTAGGATCAATTGTCTCCTTTCCTTTCTTCGGTGGTATCGGTGAATCCATCTTTTGTGTTGTAGCTTCCTTTCTTTTCTGAATGGGATTGATAGGCACATCTCGGTTCCTCAATGAATACTGCTTCTGTTGAGTGGACAAGGCATTCAAATATCCTCTTTGGTAGTCATCTAAATCTGCATCATTAGCCAAGATAAAATCTTCGTCTTGCTGGGCGGCTGAACTTTCTCCATACTCATCTTCTTCGGTGATGTAAATGGGCAGATCATCAGGAGTAAAGAAGTGATCTTGGTCCCCTGCTACATCAGTATCTTCATCTGAATATTGAGTTACAAAATTCTACAAAAGAGGAGTTTTGATTGGTTGCTGGGCTGTCGGCTCTTGTACTCTTGGTTCACGCTGCTTGATTCTATACTGAGGTTGTTGCTGGCCACGGTAATTTGGATTACGAATCTGTGGTTCTGATTTGTCAAGGTTGAGTCTTTTGAACATCTCAAGAAGCCAAGGTGGTTCTGATGATGTAGATTCTTCCTTTATAGTCACTCTTTTCTCTGCCTTCAAACGTGCTCTCTTGTCGTTCAGATTTGCCTCAACATTGACAGCAATCTTTTGCATATCTTCTAAAGTAGGCGGATCTCTATCCCGTAATGAATAAGCCATCTCCGGATCAAAGCCATCCGGGAATTTGAGAAGAGCTGATTTTCTAGATGATCTTAAATCATCAAGGATAACATTATAAACTGTATTGAACCTGATAATGTAGTCTTGGACAGACTCACCGTGATTGTGTTTGATATTATTGTACTCGGCATTGATCTAAAGCGAATCCTTTCTAAGTTCCCAATGATCAAGAAACTGCTTCTGAAGTTCAGCCAACGTAGGTATACTTCTAGCTCCCAATCCTCTGAACCATTTTCTTACCTCTCTTCCGAATGTTTGCACAAACAATCGCATAGTTACATCCTCGTCATCAATCTCATATAAATCATAAAAAGTTGCCATTTTGTCTATGTGCTGTTGAGCGGACATAGTTTGAGGAGTGCCATCAAATAAAGGAATTTTACTCTGATATTCCACGGGCATATCATGCAATTACTGAGGTAAAGCAAGAGGTGCAAAGCGAGCAGCCATTGCTCTAGGTGGATTTACTCTCAGTGTTATTGGCGGAGTGGATGCTGCTACTGTATGGGGAGTATGCAGAGGTGTATGCGAAGGAGAAGCAATGTGGGATGAAGAAGGAGAATTAGCTGTAGATTCGGAGTAAGTAATTATAGGCTGCAAAGGAATGGTAGGAATGAAAGGTGGTTCAGTAGGAACTCTAGAGGTAGATGTCGTGATGGTGGATCCAATATTTGCAGATATGGCTTCTAAGAACTCAGAAAGATTGGCTACTTGGATGGTGGCCTGAAGGTGCCTCAAGATAAAATTGTCAATTAATTTATTATGCCTTTCAAATTCAAGAGTTGCAGCAAAGTCAGGATTTGGAACAATAGAATCGAGAGCGTTTTCGGACTTGGTTTTGAACAATGACAATTCAAACCTTGCGTCGAAAGGAAGTTCTTCAAGGTATTCAAAAAGTGCAGGACATGAATGAGATTTAACCAAGGGAGTCGCCGAGCTTTGTTGACGGAGGAGTTTTCGAATCAAATTTGGATTTTCATAAATAGGAGGTGGATTCGGATCTGGATTAGCTCTTGTATGTCTTTTTGAAGCCAGTGTATTTATCAGGAGATCAAAAGAATGAAAATAATTCAGCCAACTGTTTACTAGACTCAATCATCCAAAGGTCTAGAACGATCAAAGGTACTGGGGTGATCTACAAATCAAAGTTTCGCAAGCTAACTGGAGATCGACTGAAGCAGCATTTATCTACTTTCGCTTATGCATAGCAAGAGCGTTTTGAAAGCTACCTATCGTGACTTCAGACTCCGTCTAAGACTTGTGAAACAAACTCATCAACAAGAAAACCATTTTATATTTCTTCCCCAGTATGGTCGCCACTATGTTAGCACTCAAATCTGCCTTAGGCTGAAATAAGGCAAGACTCAAGGCCACATCAAACCACGCTCAGCCTCATAGCTAGCCCTACGAGGACAGGAGAGGGCTCTCTCCGGGTCAAACTCGGAAAAAGATAATTGAAAAGGCTCAAGATGACCGAATTGATGATTGATTTTAGGCTAGGTATTAAGTACAAATAGTTTAGGATTGATTTTTTATGATTTTGTTGAAATCGAGGGAAAGGCAATTTTGGGTGCGGGGATGAGGCACAGTTTTTGCAGAGGTCCACTTGGGGCAAGATAGGCAATTGTTTTGATGCCTTAAATCAGGTTAGATGGATAGATCATACCGGTGAGAGGCTAAGGAGAGCAAGGGGTCTCAAGGATTCTCCTTAAACTGAAGAGAACATAGAATATTAAACAAATTTAAAGGCATAGCATAGCAATTTCATGGATTCTACCTTAACACTTCATTTGCTTAATAAGAGAAGATTCAATAGAGATAATGATGCACATACACAACTTACAAGTACTAAAAGAAACACACCATCAAGACATAAAGCCACATGGATCCCAAGTAGTGTTGCAAAACCCTGGTCTTTCCTTTGCCAAAATTGCTGGTAAATATGTACAATAT
Organism: Pinus taeda; assembly: GCA_000404065.3. Classification (NCBI taxonomy): domain Eukaryota; kingdom Viridiplantae; phylum Streptophyta; class Pinopsida; order Pinales; family Pinaceae; genus Pinus; species Pinus taeda. Next base: position 139,670 of record APFE030231269.1, read on the forward strand.
AGTCTCAAAACTATCCCAAGAGTCCAACCCCTGCTACTGAATGAAAATTTACATATATAGACCAAGCTATCCTCATTCCCTAACCTCTAGGGGTCGAGCTCCTCCTTCTAGGAGCAGTTTGAACAAATTCTAAACATGGAGCAAGAATCTAGATGACCAAACAACCTGTCTCTAAAAAGAAGGAAACTGATTCATTACATTGATTTCTTGCTAATTTGTAAATGAATCTTCTAGAAGATGGTAGATATGTGCCAAGTTACCTTACATACATAAAGTTACATCATATTAGGTAGAAAATTACATCAAAGAGTGAATCTGGTAGAAACTAGCCGAATTCCTGAGCTGAAGGTGAAAATCTAGGCCAAAAACTGTATGCGTGGCACCCCTGATCCCTATGCATAGTGCCCCTTTGAGCCTTTTTTTGGAGCACTTCCAGACATCCCAATTGAGCTCACGATAGCTTGTTGGAACAGCCTGGATGTCTACTTTCTAACCCAAGTGGAATTTTACAAGTTCGAGCTCATTTTCCCCCTCAAAACTGAATTCTCCCAGAGGTACTACCTGTAGTTGGAAAAGGTGGCAACAAGGTGGTTTTCATGATGTTTTTGGACATTTTGACCACCCAGAACTTGATGGAATGCCTTGTTAGTGGCTGTACAAGTGTATTTCTTCATGAAAAATCCAAAACTACAAGCCATTTGTCAATTGGACCTCTCAATCTTCAGGGTAGCGCGCTACGCGTAGAACCCAAAAACCTGTTTCTTAAGCCAAATTTTTTGAAATGACAAAATTTTCTCCAAATGTGCCCAAAATTGGAGTGAATACCCTCCATCATGTATCATGCTCAACGAGTGAAGCCTCGGCCAAAACTTGAAGCGGATCAGGCCTTTTGTGTCATTTTTGTACTTTGCTCAAACGTCTTTTGAGGACCTTGATTCTCGCTTTGCAAACATGCATGCGAGCCCAATAGTGAGTCTTCATGTGACGAAGCATGTCCTTGTCCCTATTTTCCTTCACCAAAAACTTCTCCAGATGAGTGTTGACCAGATGAGCATTGATTCCCTCTCAATAGGTGTCAAATCACCGGGTCTCCTTCAGGCCAATTCTCGGTCTTCGCGGATCTTCTACAGCTCATAAAGTTCATGCTCATCTTCCAACTTCTTGTTGCGCTGCTCTAGGTAGTTGATCACCCATTTAGCCATCTGCAATTTCTTTTACAGTGACTCATTCTCGGCCCTTTGTTCTCGGATAATCTCCTTTAGCTCGGAGCTAGGAGAGCTAGCATCAACATCAATGATATCGGTGTCCTGGCCTCCTGAAGGACCCTCGTCAACCATGGGTCTCTTACCCCTGTCCTGACTCTGTACCTGTGCTGTAGATGGAAGCGAGACCCCTTCCACATGATGTGGAGATAATACTCGCTCTGCTGATGGTGTCAACGAGACCCCTTCCACCCCGGGTGGAGATAGTACTCGTCGTGCGACTGCAAATAAGGCCCTGTGGCCTTTCTGATATGTCACATATACGGGAGCATCAACATGCTTGGTCTCAGGAATGTCAAGCTGTTGTGAAGGCCCTCCCTCATCATGAACTATCTCTGGTGGTGGCTGAGGCGTTGTGAACAGATCACGAGCAATAAAATCCTCCCATGTAATGCCCTGCTATGCCAGCTGATGAATCACCACGATTTTGATCAATGCATAATGGTATATGCTCCTGTGCTGCTACGTTGGGCTCTTCTTTTGCACTAAAGGCACCATCCTCTCTATGTTGCGAAACATAAAATATGGGATGTTCATCAGGCGCACCCTTGTAAAATGCATCAATAAATGGACATGGTATGCATAAATAAGTGAGAATCTGCCCTCACAACTGAAATATCGGATGATAAGTTTCATCAAATGTTTAAACCAATCATTCAGGTAGTGGAAAGGAAAAACTCTACTGAAGTGCCTTATATACCCTGGTTTAATATATGGCTCATAATATGATTTCTCTAGCTGTTGTCGCTTATTCCATTGCTCCCCGATATTCAGAATTCCCGTGGCCTCTGCAATGGTTTCTGGTGACAAAATGAAATTAACTCCAACAAGGTTCACATGGCCATCATGTAAATGGAGAACAAACAAGCGAGCTAATTCATGATGATGCTAAAACTGTGAAATTAGCTCACAAAAATGATATCATGATTGGTGGCGAAAGCAATCCATGGCAAGTGGGCAAGCTTGCAATTGCACCATAGAAGTGGGTTCTTCTCTGAGATGTTTACCACCTTTGCCACCTTTACGAGGTCTTTGTGGCACATTTCCCTCTGTGGTGGAATCACTTTCATTTTCTTGCTCATAAGATGACTCTGTATCTGACATGGTTTTGAGAACAAAATAGGTGCAATAGGAGGACTGCAATGTGTATGATGTAGGTGTGAAGAAATCTCAATTTCAATGTATCCTCAAAAAACCAGTTGAAGCATCATAAACATTCTGCCATAATGGGTATTTTGCTTGTTATATTTGGGCATAAACAATCACAAAAATGTTATGGTATGAAGTGTTGTTGTCTACAATATTTACAATGTTTTTAATACCCTATACAAAGTCTCAATAAGGGCCTAGGGTTTGATTTATTTTCTTAAACCCAACATCACTTGCATTTCTTTCAAACACACATTAAACACCATTCAACTTGATGCTTGAGTCAAAGGAGACACCTACTTGTAGTTGCCGGGGTGATTTGATGAGTTTTAGGCACAAAATACAGTGCTGGAATGGATGCGTAGCGCCCCTGTTGTATGCGTAGCGCACCTACCTGTGCGTAGCGCCTGTGTTAATTTACACAGGAAATGCACGCCCAATGTGTAGTGCACCACCCAGTGCATAGCGCACCAATCCTATGCGTAGCGCGCACCTCCACTCTGCCTCTAGGGTTTTAAACTCGGTTTTTCGCCCTCCACTCTTGACAAATGCTTCTTGCTTGGATATGTGATGGAGTAAAAGACTTGTTTCACTTTATATACACCCACAAAATATCTCATTTGAATAAATTAACTTCAAAACCCACTTTGTAAAGTTTGGGCACTTTCACTTTTGGTCTATTAATACAATGATGCTTTTTTGATTTCCTTTTGCTTTTCTGAGGTTTGGACTGAAGCTCTTTGTTGATTTTTGTTTGCAGGGATAGCTGTAACATACTTTGGCAAAGGAGACCAAGGCTGCACTCGAACATTTGAAGGGTTGAAAATTTTGACAATTTTTTACAAAAATGAGAAAGCGACTTATCTTCAAAACAAAGTTTTGAAGAGAAGTCCTAATTCAACTGTACAATAATGAAAATTATTGAAATGATGATCGATCAAAGACATCCCTCTGGCCTTCTAGTCTCCTAATACTTTGCAAGAAAAAATGACTCAACCCTAGACCTAAAACCTCAAAATTTAAAACATGATTGTGAATGACCTTGGAAAACTTTATTTTAATGCATAAACCTGAACCAGCAGTGCCAAACACGAGGGGAATGGGTGACACACAACAGCTCCATCAAAATTATGGCATGCCTAACGAAATGCAAATGATCAAATGGATGGGACACCTAAAACATGAAATGCAAAAAGAGATTTTGATCTCTGATGGAGGGATAACTAGACTGACTCTAACATTCCATAAGAGCCCCACTCACAACACAAGTGAGTGTCGGACCAAGCAGTCGCTGGTGGCCGAGTTGAAGGCTTCAGAATCAGATGCATGTTCCGACCCTGAGTCAGAACCCAACAAGGGGAATAGCAAAGGGAAGCAGATCATTGATGCGTAGCCCAACATCATTGTTGCTACAAATAAGATCTAGAAGAATGAGCCCAATGATCCAGAGGAGGGGGAGCATCTTTTCCACTCATAGATGTGGGTGAAGGGTTCGCCACTACAATTCATTGTTGACATTGGGAGCCAAAAGAACCTCATTTCAGTAGAGGTCGTGAAGCGGTTGGGCCTACCGACTACACCACACCCATAGTCATATAATATCGGGTGGCTTCACCAAGGATGAGATCTCCGAGTTCGCCAGCAGTTCTGCCTTCCCTACAGCATCAAACCCTTCATAGACGAGGTATTGTATGATGTTGCACCTCTAGATGTTTGTGATGTACTATTTGGACAACCATACTTGTTGAGGCAACATGTTGTGTATAAGTCAAGGCCTTGTGTTGTTATTATTACTTTAGGTAATTCATTATATAGGATACCAGAGGTAGCCCCACCTACCGCCACCTCTTTGATCTCTGCTAAGAAATGCATCCCAGACTAGGAAATTCATTTTCTGTCTAGTTCAATCCCAAAGTAAGGGGAAGATCGTAGCCACATCCATGACACCCGTGAAGGGTTCCTCCACACAACAACAGCAAGGGATATAGTCATGACAAAATACAGTAACAAATTTTCCTCACCCACAGGGGTACCACTCAAGCTTCAAGTGGGCAACAAGGTCTAGTTGCATCTACAGAAAGAATGCCTTACAAGAGCCCATTATAAGCTCCAACCATGCTGACATGGTCCCTACACCATTACCATGGTTGTGGGAAATAATGCTTTGGAGCACAGAATTCCTCCATTCCTTCGCCTGCACCAAGTGTTCAATGTGTACCACCCTCAACCATGCTTCCCACCATTACTGGACACATTCGAGATTGCATAACAGCTCACCAGGGACAAAGTTCAACAAATGGAGGAACTCAAGGCAATGGGGACCATTGCTTCCTAAGGGGGGAGTAATGATCTAGGTGGGTGTTGGTGGTCACCAACCTGTCCCACTTGGATCCCCACAATTATCTCTTTTGGTTTTTCAGTTTCCGTAATTGTAGCACAATTTACTATTTTTAGCAGTTTTTCGAGTCCTAAACTTCCAGAGTCGTTTTGAGGCCCTAAACAACGTTTTTTGGGAAATTTGGGAGTAACATGGGTCCATGGATCAATGTTACTCTTCTCAAAGTTGTAATGCTCGGATATATCTTTCTAACGAGCTATTGTACGCGTCAAACGAAGATCGGGAGCCAAAGTTATGACCCCAGGAAGTTAATGTACCAACTTACCCAAAACGGGGCCCACAATTTGGCATTTCATCTTCTAGGGTTAGATTTTGGGATGTTAAGGGTTTTCCATTATTTCTCAACAATACGTCGGCCTTCGAGCCTCATTGTAACACAGTTCAGAGGCATGTAGCTGCCACATCTCTTCTCAAAGATAAGCTACCATCGCCCTAGCTAGTTTATTTCCATTCCTATTTGTAAGCATATTTCAGTATTTTACATTAATGAAATGAAGTATTATTTCCATTGCATCACTACGTTTATGGTTATCTTTGTAATTTGTTTCATTCCTATTTACATCTGGATCATGTCCACTAAAAATATTCTAACCTCTCTTTAAAAAGGGTCAATCTATCACCTATTCAACCAGTTGTACTATTGCTCTATTTTGGAGAAATGGCCCCTTCAAAAACCAATCAATTTCATTCTTCCTTATACTATGTTTATCTATTTATGCTCTTACCTTAATAACTACAACTCTTCTAGAAGGATTGACAATTCTATGATTCAGTTTCTCTTGCTTGGAATGATTACAACCATAATGATGCCCATCATCTACTATTAAGTGCTCAAAACTTGCCAAAGTTTCTCTCTGCAATAAGACTTCTAAGCTGCACCAGCCCTTTTTGTCTTAAATATATTCATGTTCCTTTAATCGGCAATAGTGATTGTAGAGGGAAAACATGAGTGCAATGATTAATGAATTTAATATATTTCCAATAAGTGCCATGACTCATCTCATCCTTGGGTACAGCCATGGTGAGATCATATCTCCTAATCTCATTCCTGGAGTTCACACACAACCTTTGTAACATTGCCTTATGCTTCATAGATGGCATTGTAGTTCTCTGTGTAGGGATAGGGCATCAAATTTGGTAATATTGCAGTCACGAAGCTCGAGCTTTTTCTACAAATCACATTACATGTATGTTATCATTTGCAGCATGAGCATTAATACTCTTGCTAATGACAACATAATCATAAGATAAATTTCCAAACCCATGATTCATTCCTTCACTGGAAAAATACACCTTTGTTTAGTTCCAGATAATGATGAGCCATGAGAGTGTTGAAATGTCAAGGTGAATGGCTTTTTTTCATCATACCTATTTAAATAGTCAACCTGATATAAAATAGATCTTTTAGTACTATATGGAAGTGTCATGCCATTGTAACAAGAATGTAATTCTAGCTATTGTTACTTTCATCATTAAATTTATCATTTTGGTAGTTTCCCTCTTTTTTTAAATCTACAATTGTATTCCTAGAGAAAAATGATATGTAGAACTTTCAATTCCACTCCTACTATTCTTAAGTTTCCATTGTGTTTGCTTTGATTTCTTTGGCTTGTTAAATTTCCATTTTGCGGTATTATTGGACTTATACAATTGTGATATTTTCTTTGTGCCCAAGGGAGATGTAGCATTCACTGCTCTAACTGGATTTTCTAAAACAATAGATGAGAAAATATTTGGAAACTTGCAAAGACAACCTGCAACAAATAATGCTCTAAACAATTCATCGTTCTATGTGTGTTTTCCCTATTTTCTTGCAATATCAGCTAAGTAAAAAATCACTCATGTCCCTGGCTATAACCCAGTTGAATACCTTCTTCAAGTTATTTTGGAACAATTTCCTCGAGCTACTGATGTTTGGTTTGAATTTTGAAAATACACAGAGATGACTGCTCATTTTTTGATGAATATGCAAGAGTGCTCTGTAATAAGCCATTTGTACAGTAAGCTGGAAATATCCCAAGTCATATCCTAATTCATTGTATATCAAATTCAGTCTTTCCTTGCAATCTTTTACTTCCATTGCCATTGTTCTTGAATCCTCGTAATTAAATATGACTTCTGCATATTCCTTAATTCATCACTACATGTAAGGTTTGTTCAGAATGTTCATATAATTTTTATAGTAGCTTCATTCTGAACATCTTTGTGTAAGCCTTTTTTCTTTTAATTTTATTTCTAGGAAATATATTGAAACATAAACCTCTAAAAGCATTGGTTTACCATATTCTCCAACAGCTGGAACATTTGTGGAAAATGCTCCATGCATCATAACCAGAAAAGTTGTGATCTCTGAATCAATGATCGAATGGAAAATCATTGATCAATCTTTAAGATAAAAACGTTGATGACAATTTGGATAAAAAATTGCAAGGAGTGCTTTGTCACAAATCCTCCATGTCTAGTTTGTACTTAAGTCTAGAACAAAAAGATGTTGTCTAGTAGTGATTTCTTCCACTGTAGGGTTGCTTTGCTCACATGTTATCAGTTTTGTGTCCATCATCCCTAGTCCTATTTCTCCTTCTCCATTTTGTTTCTTTTACATTTACAGCATTGAAGGTCTGCAATTTGTGGTTCCCTACTCTCATTTTCATCCATACATCCATTTTTCCCTTCTTCTTCTTTTTTTCTGAGCATGTAGAGTTGAATTAATGTGAATGACACAAATTACCACTTAAGTTTTTGAAGATTTCCCACCACTTTCTTTAGCAGGTTGATTTCAGTAAATTTCTATTGTCTTTAAAGTTTCTTCTTTTATTACAAATTTGAATATAGCTATCATTGATCATCTGAGAAAAATATTGTCAACAACTTTTTATCTGTACAAATATCCTCACTTGTTTCAAGGGAAGGTTGTAGGATATTTACTTTATTGATGAACATAACATCTTCCTCATTCCGTGCATCGCCATTAGTTTTGGAAGGTCTTTAGGAAGCCTAAAGTACCCTAACACTAACATGAAATTTTATTGAATATGAGCACCTATGATTATAACCATGAGAAAATGAAGCCCAATGCAATTTCATAGATCCCTTTAGAGTCACTTTCACCTTGTCAAAATCAAAGTTGAAAGAAAGAAAGAAAAAAAATTTAACATCCATGAGGCTAAAGATAGTCTATGGGGCAGATTATTTCTTCATCTGGTTGATGTATTCGGCCATTTTCCTGTAAAGCCTCACAATAAGCATTCCCAGCTTTTCGACAAACCCCTCTCTAAATAGATTATCCCAAGAGCTAGCTGCTAGAATATCTGCATAGTTTTTCTTGTTGTCTTTGAAGGCCTTGCATTCTAAAATGAAATGTTTTTTTGTTTCCACTTTTCTAGAAGAACAAAAATACATACTCTTTCCTCCCACACTTCTTTTTACATTTTCCAGCACCCTATTTCACAACGGAGTTGATGAAAATTAGTCTTTAACTGAGCAATAAAATTTTTAGCTTTGAGGAAATGGCCAAATGAATTTCAAAAGGGTGGAAAATAGAAGTTTGGCTTCAGGCGCCTTTTACAAAACTTGCAATAAGAAAGAATGGTCCAGATTTAAATAGGAACGCAGCAAATTACAAATATAACCATAAATACATAGATGCAGTAGAAATAACACTTCATTTCATTAATATCAAATATTGAAATATGCTTACAAACAAAATAGAAATAAGACTACCTCGGGCGATGGTAGCTTATCTTTGAGAAGAGATGTGGTGGCTACATGCCTCTGAACTGTGTTACAATGAGGCTCAAAGGTCTATTTATTGTTGAGAACAATGGAAAACCCTAACATCCAAAAACCTAAACCTAGGAGATGAAACGCCAAACTATGGGCCCCATTTGGGTAAATTGGTACATCAACTTCCCGGGGTCATAACTTTGGCATACAATCTCCGTTTGACGCGCACAATACCTCATTAGAAATATCCATCCAAGGACTACAACTTTTGACTGAGAAAAATCAATATATAACTCACGTTTCTCCCATATTTCCCAAAAAAATGTTTTTTAGGGCCTCAAAATGGCTCCGGAAGTCCAGGACCCAAAAAAACTGCCAAAAATAGTAAATTGTGCTACAAAGAAGGAAACTAAAAAACTTAAAGAAACAATGGTGTGGGTCCAATTGGAATAGGCAGTTGGCCACCAATATCCACCTAGATCATTCCTCCCCCCTTAGGAAGAAATGGTCCCCATTGCATTGAGTTCCTCCATGAGATGAGGAAACTTATGTTGAACTTGGTCCCTAGTGAACCACTTTCCCTAATGAAGGAGTTGGTCTGCTTTGACAACTCGATATAGTTAGATCCTTTATTGTCGGGTGTTCTTGACCTACGTGTCCATGATCCAATCAGTTGTGGCTTGCTCCATGCAATCTGGATTTAACTTTGTAGGTGTGAGTTGTTCTGCAATGTCTGATGTGTCCAACAATGTTGGGAAGTATGGTCAAAGGCAATCTACATTGAACATTGGGTGCAGGCCAAGGAATGGGGGAATCCTTAGCTCAAATTCATTGTCACCTATAGCCTTGGTAATGGCGTAAGGACCATATCGAAGTGGTCTAAGTTTCCGATAGGCTCTGGTAAAGCGTTCCTTCTGCAAATGCAACCAGACTTTATCGCCCACCTGAAACATGTGTGGCACCTGATGTTGATCATGTCACTGCTTATACTTGGCATTTGATTTCTCCATAACGTCATTGACCTACTGGCGGATATGTTGGATGTGCTCAATGAAGTTGTTTTCCTTATCGGCTTCTGACTGGACATGAGCCAAACCTACCTAAGTAGTTGCAAATGGTATGACCACATCAATGAGACATATTGGTTGGAACCCCAAGCCCACCTGAAAAGGGTTGTGGCCAGTTGAGATGTGGAGAGCCCGGTTATAACTTTATTGGACATAGGGAAGGCTCTCATCCCATGTGCATGGATGCTTTGAGTTGTACATGCGCAGAATATGTACGATCATCCTTTTGACGATCTCTGTCTGGCCATCAGTTTGGGGATGGAAAGCTGTGGACTTAGTGAGCTTGGTGTCTAGCATCGACCAAATACTGCACCATAATAACCTGAGGAACCTGCTATCCTGATCTGAGATGATAGACAGTGGGATCCCAAAGTGTACCCACACTCGTTCAAAGAAGAGGTTTAGCAGTGGCTTCTATTGTGATATTCTTCTTGCAAGCCACCATAATGGCCATCTTCAAGAATCCGTCGATGACCACAAAAAAACAATCATTTCCATGCTTAGTAGAAGGAAGGCCCGACATGTAATCCATGGAGATGGATTCCCAAGGTCGACTAGGGGTAGGTAGCAGAGTATAGAGGCCTTGATTATTGATGGTTGGTTTGGCAATGGCGCAGGCAATGCAAGATCTGATGTACTTCCCAAAATCTTGTCGAAGATTCATCCAATAGAAATATTCTGCAGTACTGCCACTATTTTCTCAACCCTGAAATTCCCAGTGGCTCGACTGTAGTGCACTTCCCAAATCATCTTGGCTCACTCGTTTGAAGGAACATAAAGGTGTCCAAGATGGCATAGCAGGGCATCCTAGAGGTGAAAATCTAGAACTTGTTGACCCTCCAAGAGCATATGGTATGTGTGTCTGAATTCTGGGTCATTGTTGTAGGGAAGTGGCCAATCAGAAGTCTCGTGCCCACAAGAGTTGAGCACGGTGGTTAACGCCATGATCGGTGGTCATCTAAGGCAATCTGCAACATTATTGGTGCTACACTTCTTATAATTGATATTTAAATGGAACTGCTGCAGGTATGTGGACCACTTTTGATGGCAATCATTCTGCAACTTCCCTTGTGTCTGTATGAACTGCAGGGGTCAGTGGTCTGTGTGGATGACCGTTTCCTTCCCCAAAATGTAATGCTTCCATTGTCGGCAAGCCTGGATAATGGAATACATATCTTTGTCATAAGTGGGATACTTCCAGACTATGTCTAAAATTGTCTCACTATGATATGCTATTGGATGCCCCTGTTGAGTAAGGACTACCCCAATATCATAGTGAGAGGCATCTTTCTCAATCTCAAATGGTTGTTGCAAGTCTAGTAAAGTGAGCACTGGTGTAGAGTAGAGGCGATGTTTCAACTCTGCGAATGCCTTCTGTTGAGATTCAGACCAAAATAATTTTTATTTTGCTCCTCCCTTGGTGACTTGACTCAAGGGCCAAGTGATATGAGAGAATCCCAACACGAACCTATGGTAGAAATTGGCAAGACCCAGAAAGTTACGAAGCTCTGTCAGAGTGGTTGGGGCTAGCCAATCCCGAATGACTTGGATCTTGGCTGGATCCACATGCACCCCTCATTCATCAATAATGTATCCTAGATATTGAACCTGAGTCATGCCAAAAGTGCATCTCTCCAAATTGCCACACAGCTTGTGTTGCCGCAGCGTTTGGAGAACCTATCAGATGTGGTGGAGGTGCTCTTCCCAAGTTTGGCTGAAGATCAAGATGTCATCCAGGTTACCACTACAAATGAGTTGGTGAAGGGCCACAAGATGTCATCCATCAGCCTCATGAAGGTTGCAGGAGCATTCCTCAACTCAAAAGGCATAACCAACCATTCAAAAAGGCCCTCCTTGGCTTTGAAGGTATTCTTCCACACATCGGAGGGTTCGATTTGTACCTGGTGATAGCCGAACTTCAAGTCGATCTGGCTAAAATATTTTCCCCCCTTCAATTGGTCCAAAAGGTCATCAATCCATGGGATCAGGTACCTATTCTGGACAGTGATCTTGTTCAGCGCCCGATAGTCAATACAGAGTCTCCAAGTCCCATCCTTATTCTATACCAACACAATCAGGTTCCCACAGTGCAATGAGCTTGGACGGATGTGACCTTTCTATAGCAGCTCCTGAATCTACCTCTTGATTTTGTCGTTCTCTAGAACGAAGTGCCAATAGATTGGTCCATTAGGCAGAGACGCACATAGGGTCAGATCGATGGAGTGCTTGACTTGAAAATGCAGAGGCATCCCAGTGGGGGAGGTGAAGATGTCCTCATACTCCTTCGCGACCTTGTCCATCTGTTGTTGCCATGCAGAGGGGCCTTGTCTGGAGGTCATGGCCACCGTCTTCTTCTTTCCCTGAGGGCGTATCATCAAGGAAACAAATTTACCGATTTTGGAAATGAGCTTACTGCATTGTTTTGCAGTAACCAAAGAGATGACGGTAGGCAGTGCTACCTCTGGTATCCTGTACAACTTATTTCTGAAAGTAACAATAACATCACAAGGCCTTAACTCATACATAGCATGTCACTTCCATGGTTGGCCTAATAATACATCACAAACATCAAGGGGAGCAATGTCACATAATACCTCATCCATGAAGGCATTGATGTTGTATGGAAGGTGGCACTGCTGGCTCACGCGAAGATCTCATCCTTGGTGAAGCCACCTGATGGTGTACGGTTGTGGATGTGTTGTAGTTGGTAAGCCCAGCCGCTTCATGACCTCTTCTGAAATGAGGTTCTTTTGGCTCTCGCTATTAACAATGAACTATACTAGGGAATCGTTTACCCACATCTAGGAGTGGAAGAGGCACTCCTCCTCCTCTGGATCTTTGGGTTACTCCTTCTAGATCTTTGTGGTGGCAACGATGGTGTTGGGCTCCGCATCGATAATATGCTTCCCTTTGTCATTCCCCTTGTTGGGTTCTAACTCAAAGTCGGAACATGCATGTGATTCTGAAGCCTTTAGCTCGGCCACCAGTGACTGCTTGCTTGACACTCACTTATGTTGTGAGTGGATCTCTTATGGAACTCGCATCACTTTCCCATGTCCTTCTTTGGCTTTGCGGAATTGTTCTCTACTTTTGGCTTTGGCGGGTTGTCCTAGGCCACCCCGCCTTGGCTTTGTCCTTTTTTCTGCGGTTTGGGGGCACCTTTCCCTTGCTTTGGATTCGCAGATCCAAAGTCTCACTTCTTCTGATTAAACCTTTTCTCGATCTTAACGATATATTGGTATGTTTTGCTGAGCGAGGAGATGTCCAGGAATTCCATCTCGTCCTGGATGTACCTGTGCAAGCATCTGCGGTACTTGAGAACCAAATGCTTCTCAAAATCCTTGATACCCAACTTCATGCAAAGGGTATGAAAAACATTGGTAAACTCTGGCACATCTTGGTCCCTTCCTTGTCATAGCATTGTCCACTTTATGTTTTATACTCATAGCTCCTGACAGGGTAGTACTGCTCCTTGATGGCATCTCGAAATGAGTTCCAAGTGGGTGCGGTTAAAAATAGTGAGTTTGTACTTTCATCCTTCTGCTCACAGTAGGTTTCCCACCAGTCCTTGATGTGGGGGGCTACTTTGAGAAGTGAAAAAGTGATCTTTTCTGGCTGGAAAAATCATGAACGGAAAAATATCCTTCTAGTAGATTTAACCATTTATCTACAACGTCTGCATCTATTTGACCCTCAAATATGGGAATGTCAAAGTTCACTTGTACCTTAAAGGGTGTGGCACTTCCAGAGTAGCTGTCAGAAGTAGATGCCTCGCCCTTGCGTAGCTGCTAAAGGATCTAGGCAAAGTTTTCCATCACCGTGTTCCTTTGTCACTCGAGGTCTTCTTCAAGCAATATTTAATAAGATCTCTTGCCCCCTCGTCTTTATTTTCATCCGCCATGGGAAGCCGTCGAGATTTGTGAGGCCAGTCTTGCAAAGGTTCAACCAGTTCAAGCCCTAACTCCTTATATCCTGACCTCAATGGGGACATGCAAAGAAAAACATAGAAAGAGCAGACTGCGTTGATACCACTGATCTGAATTTAAACAGGAATGCAACAAATTACAGATATAACCATAAATACAAAGATGTAGTAGAAATAACACTTCATTTCATTAATATGAAATACTGAAATATGCTAAACAAAATGGAAATAAGACTAGCTCAAGGGATGGTAACTTATCTCTGAGAAGAGATGTGGCAGCTACATGCCTCTTAACTATGGTACAATGAGGCTCGAAGGCCTATTTATTATTGAGAAACAATGGAAAACCTGAAACATCCAAAAACCTAACCTTAGGAGATGAAGCGCCAAAAATGGGCCCCGTTTGGGTAAATTGGTACATCAACTTCCCGGGGTCGTAACTTTGGCATACGATCTCCATTTGATGCGCACAATACCTTGTTAGCAAGATCTATCTGATGACTACAACTTTTGAGTGAGAAACATCAATTTATACCCCATATTGCTCCCAGTTTTCCCAAAAAATTTCGTTTAGGGCCTCAAAACGGCTCTGGAAGTTTAGGACCCGAAAAAACTGTCAAAAATAGTAAATTGTGATACAAATAAGGACACTAAAAAACTTAAAGAAACAATGGTGGGGGTCCAAGTGGAATAGGCAGGTGGCCACCAATATCCACCTGGATCAAAGAAAGAAAGAAAGAAAATTATTTTAACATCCATGAGGCTAAAGATAGCCTATGGGACAGATTGTTTCTTCATCTGCTTGATTTATTCGACCATTTTTCTATGAAGCTTCACAATAAATGCTCCCAGCTTCTTGAAAAAACCCCTCGCTAAATAGATTATCCCAAGAATTATCTGCTATCATATCGGCATAACTTCTCCTATTGCCTTTGAAGTTCTCACATTCTAGAATTAAATGTTTTTTTGTTTCCACTTTTCTGGAAGAACAAAAAATTCATACTCTTTCCTCCCACACTTGTTTTGGCCTTTTCCAGTGCCCTGTTTCACAATAGAGTTGATGAGAATTAGTCCTTAACTGACAATAAGAATTTTGGCTCTCCAAGAGATATTGGCCTCTATGTATGCTTTTGGTTGATGACTATGAGTGGGATTAAACACTTCAATATAGTACTTTTTCTTTCTTTCTAGCTCCTTATCCCAAGTGCGTTTGTGGAACTTATCCATAAAAAAAATAGCTTTTATCTCTTTGTTGTTTATGGGACACGTGTTCAAGTAAATACCCCATTTATTAAACCATTTGTTATTTTGATGCATCCTTAAGATCATTAAACAATTCCTTAAGATCATTGGTGATGATGAAGTGAATCATAATATTAATCTGGCATAATTGGTTTTTGCAAGAGGAGGGTGTACAATTTACCACCTACTTCCACATGTGAAAGATGGTTTTAATGAAACCATTTATTGTGAATGCCCCCTAGTTGTTAAATCTCAAATGACCTGGGGATTTACAATCAATACTAGTCGTTTATCTTTTGAATTCCAATGTCCATCATATCTGGCATCGATATGTGCATTTTACTGCTAGAATTGACCATATACACCTTGCCTTTGATCAAAATTGCATTGGATTTTCAGTCAAATGAGAAACAATACCCTACAGGCTTGTTCTATCATCTTCTTCAATGGGCCAATGAGCAACCAAATTAACTGATATAAAAAACCCTGGATCTTGATACAAGTCTCAGCAATCCCTTTGAGTTCTCTTCTAGTGACAATCAGATGGTCTTTGAACTAAGTTCATAGGGTGAGTTGTCTCTTTCACGGACCATTTTTATTTTACACTTAGACATTTATGTGGCACTTGTATGGTTTTGTGGATTTTATCCCACACGCAGCAATAAAATGTATTAACACATCTCATTTTGTTGACCAACCGAAAAATATTTCAACATGTTGTGCACCATGCTCCATGGAGATTTAGCTCCATTCATATTTGGAGTTAGTTTAATGAAGCTACTAGAAAATATATAAATACAAAGCCATGGATCAACATTTGAAAAGAGAGAGAAGAAAGTGGAAATAAAGAGAATAAAAGCAGTGTTATGCTACCCAACTTTTGCTAAGAGTTCTTCTAACTCTCAAGCAATTGAATGTATTGATTTTCACCATTGATCTCGGGATGGCACTAGATAGTTAAAGTATGAACTGTCAAAAGGAATGGAACTCTCTATGAGGCCCATACTCTAAGTTCAGCAGGTAATTAAGCCACACTATATAAAGGGTATGGTTAAGATGACAAGCTATTGTTAGCAGTGGGTCGTGCCCTGTTGTGTCAAAGGTCACTTGCACTTCAACTATCTTGTCAAAGGCCATTCTACTTCCAAGTCCCTGCCACCCTTTTTTCAAAGAATCTTGTGAACTTCTTGACTTAGAGAAAAAGAACCAACAAAAGGAACAACAAGGACCCTCCTCAAGGGGATTGGAGAAGGCTCACTTACATAACCCAATTCCCTTTTGTGTCTCCTTTGAAGGAAGCCAACATAGCTTCATTTCATTGATAATCAAGAGTTTTCTTCCTATTTTTTTCTTATGTGTTCTTGTATAATTGCATGTTGATCCATTCATTTTCAATTATGAAAGACATATGTTGTTTATGTAGGTTCTTCTATAACAAGTGGGATTTTTCTCAACCACTTGAAAAAATCCCACCAAACAGGATCCTTAGAGGGAAATGACATAGCCTAAGGGCTTGCATTACAGAGAAAGGGATTCCTTTCCTTGGGTTGTGCAAGTTGAAGGGGATAGATAGCTAAAAGCTGAGATTGCCTTTGGTTTTCGTTGAATATCTTTGGAAGTTGTGACTATTGCATACATTGTGTGAAAAAAAAATATTCAAAATTGACTAGCTTTAAGTTATAGAGTTGGCCTAGGCACCCATACTTGTGGCATCATAGTTTAGCTCAGGGGATGCCTATCACTGAGAGTGAATGTGCAGTGGATCTAGGATTGGGTGGAATGTCTAACATATGAAGTCAATTGGTGAATTAACATTAAAAGATAAGTGATTTCTATGTTCCTATGTATTTATATTTCTGCAGTGTAATATAATGGTTATCACTCTTTTAATCCTAAATACGCTTATAAGAAATTGCATTCCATAAATTTATGTTTCTTAGAATTTGCATGAGTTATGGTATGACATGCATGGTTTCCCCTTTTTTATTAAATAACAAGGAAGTGTGTTAGAGAAGAAATTTTAGTAATGAGCTTCATGCTAGGTACATGGGGTCACGAGATTCTACCTGAGATTCAAGAATTTGTAGATTGCAGAAATAGTACTTGGTGTAAAATAAGTGACACACTTCCGTAATTCTAAATACATGTGTCTATCTTTGAAATTGACTCTATTTACTTACCATTGAATCACATATGAATATGTGGATATTTTTGTACAAGTAGAAACATTATGAAAATAAAGTTTTATATATTGTATAATTCCTCATTATTTCATATAACTCTTCATTACTCATGGATTTATAGGGTACCTATTGCCACACAATATAGCAGGGGTCCTAGAAAGGGAAACCTAAGGGATAACTACCAGAACAAATGGAAACGATGGGACAAAGACCCACTGTCACCTCAGTCAGTGTCCCTTGCTCTTTACAGACTTTCGCTGATGGGAGGAGTCCCAGTGTGAAGGGAATCACTTGTAATGATGGGATCAATGATAAGGTGTGAAGTAATTACCAAGGCCCATTCAAGGAGAGACTCAATTATGGGTCAATGCTTCAAAAGAAGGTAAAGTCTCTCCAAGAAATACTTAAGAGGAAGATCACGATCTAGGGTTAGAGATTTTTAATGATGGTGAGTATGCCTAAGGTCAAGACATCCAATGCAATATAGATCCCTATAGGAGATTTGCAAATTATTTTTCATCTAAAAAGGGCATTTGATTTACTAGAGAGATCGAGAAAGAGCCTATGCAAGATCTAGGTTTTATGACTAATCATGGGAGGAGCTCCTCAATGTGCTCACTAGGTCAAGATAGTGTAGGGAAAAGATATAGAATGATCTATCCTTTTGAATACTATGTGCAAAGACCCTTATCCAATACACTTAAAGTAGGCTTCCAAAGTCACAGCTAGGGCACGACATTTCTTGAAAACTGACCGTGAGAATTCCACGAAACTTGAAGATTCCCTAGAGAAGACACTAACACAGATTTTTTTCCAAATGCATTTGAAAAATTCCCTCCCTAAGGAATTTCGCAGGGTGCCTTAGCTAGGTCATCTAGGAAAAAGGGGCCGAAATTTTGGAGGAGAGAAAGAATAAGGAAACAAAGGGTGATCACCAATCTTACTTGGACCAATCCCTTGTTCTTTGGCTATGGATTCTTTGATGATTAAAGATTTTCCAAACTCGTCTTCAAGGATGCTAAAAAGTGATGCCCTAGCAACCAATATTTAACATTTACCCACCTAAGATCTATGAATTTTCATGGAAGAAAAATAGATTGCAATCCACTAGGTACATTCATCTACTTGTTATACAATGAGTAACATGTGCAATCTGTTAGATTCAGTCTTGTCAGTCCTCCATCAGAGATCAAAACTCTTTATGCATTTCATTTTTAGGTGTCTCGCTCCATTCACTCAACTGCATTCCGCTAAGGGCATGCCTAATATGACAGAAAAGGTCTTGTTAGTCAGTCCCCCTCATGTCTGGCACGTGCTGGCTTGGGTCTTTTGTCAAGGTTCACTAAGGTCCATGACAGTCAATGTTCGATCCTTAATGGACTAGAGTCATTTTTAGTCATTAGGTTTAGGGATTAATAAATTTGGTCTTCAACCATGTCCAATAAAGCCATGTAGGCCAGAGGGAGGCCCTTACAAAGTTATGATTCAAAGAGTTTCATCATCAGGTTGATAGACTTCAATTGTTCTTCAAAACTATGTTTTGAAGAAAAGTCAAACAGTGTGTCATTTGTGATGAAATTTTCAAAAAAGTCGCCAGTTGATTTCTTCAAGTGCAGTCATGGTTTCCGTGGCCAAATGCCTTGTCATGCAACCCCTACAAAAAGTGCCGAAAATTTCATCATTCTAGCTAAAAATTCAAAGGAAAAAGTGAAATTCAATGTTGCATTAAGTCAATAAAAAGAGCCAAAATGAAATATTAGCAAAGTGGGTTTTGGAGAAGAAAAAATTAAACCCATGACTCCAAATGCCTTTATATACAAGTTTCAACAAAAATCAAAGTCATTGTGCAAATCAAGGTTGTTGAGAAACATAGCAAAGTGTTTGAGAGTGCAAAGCACGCGTTTGGAGGAAGTTAGAGTTGTTTTCAGGAGTGTTGCGCACACACAGAGGAGTGTGGCACACATACAAAGCGCGGCACACACAGAGCCACCCCACAGTGCAAAGTTTACAAGGGCACGGTGCATATAAAGAGTGCGGCACACTGGGTTTGTCGCGCAGTGCACACCCACAAAGGCCCGAAATCATGCCAAATTTCCTCAAGTTGCCTTTGAAACCCCTCAAATTGACAGGTAGGCTCTAAATCTTGATGGCTCATGTATTTTTGTGGAGGTTATGGTGGTTCAAGGCTAGTTATAGTGGCAACTAAAATTCATAAAACCAACCACTAGAAAACACCAAAGCCATTGTTGCTAGGGTTGCAAAATTGTGGTGTTGATGCCAAGGCTCCTTTTTCACCCCTCATTTTTCCCTTTCTTACCGTTTTTTCCTATCCCTCCTTTCTCATTTTTCCTATTATCCCTACCCTAAAACACTACCAAACCCTATCCCCTATCCCTCCACTCATTGGTCAATCAAAACCCCAAAACTCTACCTTATCAAATCCCGAAACCCCACTACATATCCCTAAACAAAACTTCTCCCCGTAACCCCTATTCCCATCATATTATTCCCCTCCTAATACTCCCTTTTTCATTGTTCCCCTTGGTGGCAAATATCACAACAACACCTAGTTTCACACCATCATCAAAGGGCAGCCCAAGTACAATACACATAGCAATCATGCCATCTGAGCATTCATCGGAGTATGAGATGGAGACATGATCTGAATTTGAAACTACTTGTAAATGGTTTGCAAGGTATTCAATTCAGTAATAAACATGTTTAAAATATGTCCATGTCTTGCAGTAAAAAAACAAATGAAATTTTGAGTTGTTCATGACCCATTTAAGTATAGCAGAATTATTTCCTTTTACTGTTTGACACACTAAAACGAATTTGTTCTACAAAATAAATCAACTACAGATGCAAAAGAAGTTGATAAAGCAGTTCACCCCTCCTAGGCTACGTCTGCTGGGTCCAAGGCTCCCAAATGGGCCTTCCCTCATTTTAATTAAATGCTCAAAATGAATATGCAATTCAATAAAAACCTCTACATGTGGAATAGACTGTGAAAACGGATTCAGAACACTTGAATGCTTCAAGATTGACTACTGGTTCACCTCCAATGGATACCTGCAACCCTATACAGCTCTCACAATACTGGGCCCCGGTGGCTCCTAGAACTTTCACGGCACCAAAAACTCTGCAAATGACCTCTGATGGCTATAAAACCTATGCCAGTGGCTTCAGAAGGTCGAAGAGACCCAAAATCAAAAAAAAAATCGTCCAAAACGGACTTTCCTAGCCAAAGTTATGGCCATTTACTCCCAACTACCAGTTGCCCTTGAAAAACTCTAGTTAGACTTTTAGTTACTGCCAGATAGGCCCGCCAACTATGGCGGGACCGCCCAAATTTGGCGGCCCGCCAAACAAACCACATTTAACTGATCGTTGTTATAATGCATGTGAACGGTTTATCGCTCGGCAGTTATGCATTGAATAACGTGCAAAACAGGTAGTTGGAACTGTTTGTTAACCCGCGTTAAATGTGGCCATGTGAACATGTTCAACATTAAACGTGACTGTTTGGGTTATATGCACTGGCGAGTTAGGATGAGGCCCGCGGTTCTTGGCTTGAGGTCACATGGTATGGGGGTTGGCCCTTAGGGGTTAGCCCCCTTCGGGCCCCGCCCAAACCTAATACAAAGCTTTTAAACAATTGCCGCCAGCTTCATAACAAGACTGAACTATGTGGCATATTGGTAAAGCGTAAGAGTGTTGTCCCAAAGGTTGCAAGATCAGACCTCACTGCCACCAAAATTTTGAACAAAACGCCCATACCACATGCTGATGTCACCTTGGCCACGTGGCGGCTTCCAGGTCTGCCACGTGGAATCTTGCCATTCGTTGCCCAAAAGGAATATTCCAAGAAATATTCTATGGAATATTCTTTTTTTAATTTTTTTAAATATTCAAAAATTAAGGGTTATTGGGTGATTTTGTTTTTGGCATAACTTTCTCATACGGTGATCGTTTTTCGAATTGTTCACAATGCCGGAATCAGGAGGACGAGCTCTATCCGGTCGTTTAGGTTTGTACCAGTTCTAAGCACTTTCATTTTTTAGCATTTTACGACACTTGGGACATGAGCCCCTAATCACGCCTCCCCATTGGGAAGCTTTTGGACCCCAAAATCCTTCAACTACTTGTTAAAGAGGTGAGGGTACAGCTCCCTCACTCTGTCCACCTCCATCCACTTTGCCTTGTTCGGTTTGCTGCCTTTGAAACCAACCCGAACATAATCTACATTGCCCCTCCTTGAAGTATGTGTCCTTATGTCAAGGATTGTATCTTCTTTCAGCTCAACTAAGAATTCTGGCAAGAAATCTTCTATAGATGGCAGCTGAACAGCACTTTCATGATCAGCGATCAAAGGAGGTTCATACAAACGTAAGTTCTCCACATTAACGACAAAATACATTTGCATGTAGGAAGGCAAGCTAACTAAAAAGCATTATTTCCAACCTTCTTGAGGATTTTGAATGGACCATAATGAATAGGCTTCAACTTTTTACCTTCTCCTTGCATCCTTTCCTTACTAATGTACATCCATACCTCATCCCCTTCTTGAAACTTGTGATCGACTCTATGCTTGTTGTGTCTTTCCTTGTACTTGCCTTGACTCTTCTCAAGCTCTTCTTGAATTTGCTGATGTATTTGCTGAATTCTTTCAATGAATGAATGAGCTTTGTCAATATCACTATGTCCCTCAATGGCGACATCTTTCTCAAGAATGAAATTAAGAGGTGATTTTGGCAAGTAACCAAAACAAGCTTCAAACGGTGAGGTGTTTGTGGAAGAGTGCTTGGCACGGTTTTAAGCATGTTGTATGTAGTGCAAATGTTCATCCCAAAGCTTGGGATGCTTGCTGCAATATCCTCTCAAGAGGTGCACAATGGTTCTGTTCACAACTTCGGTTTTTCCATCTGTTTGCGGATGGAAAGCAGTACTTTTCTTCAACTTTGTGTCCATCATCTCCCATAGGTTGGACCAAAAATTCCCCACAAATCTGGAATCCCTGTCACTAATAATGGAAGTAGGCAAACCAAAGTGAATCCATACATGATGAAAAAATAATTCAGCAGTTTGTTCAGCAGTTATAGTTTTCTTACAAGGCATAAGTATACACATTTTGTTGAAACGATCAACTACTACATATAAATAATCATGCTTCTTTCTAGATTTTGGCAAACCTCCTACAAAATCCATAGAGATGCTCTCCCATGGTCTAGAAGGTACCGACAAAGGAGTATACAATCCAAGCTTCCTATTACTAGGCTTGCTTGTAGCACATAATAAACAACCTCTTATGAACTTGAAACAGAATCTACCATGCGAGGCCAATAACAATACCTCTGTAGATGTGCAATTGTTTTGCTTACACCAAAATGGCCAGCAATAAGAGAAGAATGAGCTTCTCTTATGACATTTATTCTCTCTCCCTGTGGTATACACAACTTTCCCAAATGAAACAGCAAATTGTTATGCATGTGATAGTCATTTTCCTCTACATGATTCCCTTTACTCAAGCTAGCATGCACATCTTTAAAGTCATCATCAGATGCATAATGTTCTATATAACTATCATGTACAACGGAATCATTCTTAAGTAAAGTAATAGCACCAATAATAGGCCTTGAAATCATATTAGCAACTTTATTCAGAGTACCTTTCTTGTACCTTATTACCAAATGGAACTGTTGTAAGAAGCCCATCCATCTTAAGTGTCGTGATTGTTGTAACATGCTTTGTGATTGCAAGTACTGTAAGGGCTGATGGTCGGTATGTATAACAATTTCTTTGTCCATCAAATAGTGTTTCCACTTTTTGACGCTTTGTACCAATGCATACAACTCCTTATCATAGGTAGGATAATTTACAACAACACCATTAAAAGTTTCAAAATGAAAAGCAATAGGCTTACCATGTTGTAGAAGAACTGCACCCATGGCATAATCACTAGCATCGGTTTGCCTCCCCATTGGAAAGCATGCTTCACACTTGTCACTGCATGCATAGGAGCTGCTATAGAAGAGAAGTTAGAGATGAACTTCCTCCAATATTGAGCTGCACCCAAAAAACGTCTTACCTCTGTTATGGATTTGGGAGTAGGCCAATTTGCAATAGCCTCTATTTTAGCAACATCAATCCTCAAAGCACCTCCTCCTACTATGTGTCCCAAATAAACCAAAGAAGTCTTTCCAAATTCACACTTTGACATTTTAAGAAATAACTGATTCTTCTTCAAAACATCAAGTACTTTTCTAACATGCATGACATGATCTTCTCTAGACTTGCTGAAAATCAAGATGTCATCTAAGTAGACAATAACGAAATCATCAAGAAAAGGACACAAGACATCATCCATT
>APFE030231269.1:165495-211742 GCA_000404065.3 Pinus taeda
TACAATATCCTCACCATTTCAATGAGGTCCAAGAAAGCCTTTCTGAAGACTCTTTCTTCTTCTCTTGGATCCGTGTCTACAGGAATTTCTCCTTCCTGTTCAGACATTCTTGAAGCTTCTGCTGAAACTCTTGAGGGTGAAATTGAAGGTGGAGGTGATGGCTCTCTGGCCTTCCTTGACTAAGGATTCTCTCGTTCTCTAGTCAACTGTCCTTCCCCTCTTTTAAGTTTCAACCTAGTACGCATCAATACTTGCAAGACAGTTAGAAGATCTTTGCACAAAAACAATCAAAAGACAACTACACCAGAGATTGGCTGAAAGAGCATTTATCTACTTTGCAATTGTATAACAAGAGCATTTTGAAGGCTTCCTGGCTCGTTTCAGGCTCTTTCTATAGCTTATTTGACTGCTTTTGATACAAAGAAACAACAACATAGCTCTGATACCAAATTGATCTGAATTTGAAACTACTTGAAAAAGGTTTGCAAGGTATTCAATTCTGTAGTAAACATGTTTAAAAGATTCCCATGTCTTGCAGTAAAGAAACAAATGAAATTTTCAGCTGTTCATGATCCATTCAAGCATAGCAGAATTATTTCTTTTTACTGTTTAACACATTAAAACAAATTTGTTCTGCAAAATAAAACAACCACAGATGCAAAAGAAGTTGATGAAGCAGTTCACCCCTCCTGGGCTACGTCTGCTGGGTCCAAGGCTCCCAAATGGGCCTATCCTCGTTTTAATTAAATGCTCAAAATGAATTTACAGCTGAATAGAAGTCTCTACAAGTGAAATAGACTGTAAAATCAGATTCAAAACACTTGAATCCTTCAGGATTGACTTCTGATTCACCTCCAATGGATACCTGCAACCTGATACAGTTCTCACAATATTGGGCCCTAGTGGCTCCTAGAACTTCCACGGCTCAAAAACCTATGAAAATGACCTCTGGTGGCTGAAACACCTGTGCCAATGACTTCAAAATGTCCAAAATACCCAAAGTCAAAAAAAATTCGTCCAAAACCGCCTTTCCTAGCCAAAGTTATGGCCATTTAATGATCCCCCCCAGTTTAGCCTAAAAGAACTCCAGCTAACTGTAGTTGGCCCCAGTTAGCTCCGCCAAATCTGGGGCATCCGCCAAATTTGACGCCACCGCCAAAAATCCGCCAACCGTGCCTTAATTTCCGGCTAAACTTTCGCATGTGACCACGTTTATTAACTCGGCGGTTTACCTCGGATTTCGTGCCCGGTGGTTAGGTTTGGCCCACGGTTCCAAGGGCTTGGTCATATGGCATGGGGGCTGGCCCCCTTCATTTCCCGCTCACCTGAAATTTAAACTTTTTAAATACCTGTCACCGCCAAAATAACAAACTCACTCTTGTAGCCTAATGGTAAGGCGTTGGGCTTGTGGCAAGCAGGTCGTGGGTTCAAAACTTGCTGAGGCCAAAATTTTTGAAATGCGCCCAATTCATGTTGCTGACGTCATCCTGGGCTACGTGGCGGCCTCTGGGCTTGCCACGTGGCAGATTTTGATTGGCCCGTCAAAAAGGAATATTCTATGGAATATTCCAAGGAATATTCCGTGGAATATTCTTTTTTTATTTTTTTTTTTAAATTCAAAAATTAAGGGTTATTGGGCGATTTTGTTTTTGACATAACTTTCACATACGGCGACCGTTTTTCAAACCGTTTGTGGCGCCGGAATCGGGAGGATGAGCTATATCCGGTCGTTCAGGTTTGAAACAATTTTTATCACTTTAAATTTTGAGCATTTTACGACACTTGGGACATGAGCCCTTGATCAACAACCCTTGACTCGAACTTACAAATGCAGAATTCTGATTACTTTCACCAATCCATAATACATTAGATCTAGTCCAAAAAAATTTCCTTCTACACTTAGAGCCTCGCTCTATTTATACATTCCCATGGTTCATAGACCATGGGTAGACCGACTTTCTTCCTATTATTCTATATTATTTTTGGGTAGAAAACCCCTTGACTCGACCTATTACATTTCGCGCTCCACACATTTCGGAGATTTACAATATTATTACCCTAACTTCTAGGCTTTAAGCCCCAAAGCCATTACGCGGGGCCTCCGCTACCCAACATAAGGTCAGTGTTTTCATTCTGTGACTCTTGCCCCAACTCCATGTCTGTCACTTCCATCAGTTTCTCAATCTTCTAAGCAAGCTCTTGATCCTTCATATGTTTCCCTTCTTCTTCAATTGTTGGTTGTTCTGACTCTTCAACCTATATGGGTGTTGTTTTCTTTGTCATCACACCTTGCCTTTCTTCTTCCTCCTATTTCTTCTTCTCTTCCCTTTCTCTCCTTCTTAGCTCTTGCTCTTCCTTCAACTTCTTCTTTGTTTCCTGCAACTTTAGTTCTGATTCCTGCAACTTTTTCTTTCCTCTCTTCCTTCGCTCCACTCTCTTTATCTATTACTCCCTCTTTTCCTCCACTTCCAGAGCTTATTTCTCAGTGATAGGATCTACCCTCATCTTGCAGCTTTGCTCTGCGTCTGGGTTCTCAGCAATTTTCCTCTTGCCCTTATCCTACATTGGGTTGTTGCTTATTGTTGTTGTTGTTGTTCTTTCTTTCTGCATTGCTGCTACCTTCAGACAAACCTTCCAAGTTGTGGATATACTAACCAGCTCGTGGAGCTTGGATTCATTGTAACAGTACCTCCAAGGGTCCTCCTCGTGCTAGAGAAATGTCTCGTGGGTCCATGGATAGTACACCTTCATGTAGTGGTTCTTGCAAATACTGTGGGGATCATATGAATTAAAGTCTTTGGTGTCGAACACGAACTTCAATATCTCCTTAGCTTCGGCATCTACATCTTTCAAGCTCTTAATCTCATATAACCCAATCTACAAAGGAAGAACATGCCATGGTGCCTTCTTATCCCTGTGTAGTCCTAATGATAACCTTATGGAGAGGTGATATGATACCTATTGCATGACTAGCTTGTTCGTGGCATACCTTGGTAGAACATGCAAAGGTTTCTCTCCACCAAACACTCTAATGAAGGTGCCACCGGGTGAGGCATACCAATCAGCAATGTTCAGTATCACCTCCATTACTTCTCGGGACATGCAAGGTGGATCCTGCTCAAATATCATCTTGTACAACGGGATGATGAAATCATCATTTAGCCTTCCCATTACTCCTCGGCAGCTACAATCGAAAAGCAAATTGCAATAAATGTTGATGACTGTCTCTCTCCGTGTCCATGTCCAACTCATGCCAAGAAACTGTTTCTAGGGACATATTTCATCCAATAAGTATGCAAACATGTAAAATCTTGCTTGCTCATCCTTGGGAAGATTCCAGGTGTTAGTCACATGGGCTTTCAACTGATAAGCTAACACGTCTGACCAGTTGAATATCCTTCCATCACTCACCAACTCGTCCAATAACCTACCCAACCTTTAGGAAAGGTCTTTGTGCTCTCTTGATTGTATATTCGGCATGAAAAGATGATCAATAAATGGTAGGCCTTCCTGAGAGACTTTATCTTGTAAACATGATTGGGTGTATGTCTGAACTTTGATGGATATTTCACCTAGTGTTTGACTAGATCTTTTGTATTCACCTAGCTGTGGGTGGCATAGAAAAGTGTGTCCATGCGCCTCGCTAACTGAGATAAGTGATACATCTGATGAAATTTATCCACCCTGAAGGTGGCAAGATCTATCTCATTTTTTCTGCTCAATGTCATAGTCTCTGGATCTATGTGTGAGACAATCCAACTGATAATGTCTGTACATGGGAAGGCAGGGTACCTTCATGCAACCTTGTATAATCCTGACCACTGGATACTGATATATAAACTTTTCGGTCCTCTAATTCTTCCTTGAAGTCCTCTGCAAAAGTATCATTGATTTTCAACCATGTCAACTTCATGCCCTTCTCAATGAAAAGTCGAGTGTCTGCATAAACTGTTAGATTAATTGATAGATGCTCAACTACTTCCATAGTGCTACTCTTGACATTTTCCTTTGATGTAGCTCTCTTGTAGGTCATTTTAATTGTAACTACTACATAGATTCTCAACAACTATTGTACCTAGAGACATAAAGGACACTCATGGCATGCAAATATTAGCTTAAAAGCAAAGCAACTTCAAGACAAGATCAAGAAACAAATTGGGTTAATGTTGGGATAGATTGCACAATCCTGGTTCACATAAGTGACAGGATGCCTATTAGAACTGCTTATTGTGCAATCCCAATAGCTAGTGGGGGGGCTTGCTGTCTAGAACTATGCAATGTGTAGTTCAGTTTGGGCACAGGCCAGGAGAGACTGTGCATTGCGCAATCTCAGTGGCTAGGAATGGGAGACCAGATCCTGGAACTGTGTAGTGCATAGTTGGAGCCAAGCTAGGGTAGCCTCTACACAGTTCTAGAAGCCAAGGCAAAGGCCCTGAGCTCCCAAAATGCACAGTTCGTGTAAGGGAAATTGAGATCCGAGAAAGGGGAGCCCAGATCTACCCAAGGGGAGTGTGAAATTGAGTAGATATGAAGGATGGTGTGATGTTGAGTGCAAATATGATTGAGTGGTGATGGATGCAAGTAAAAAAAGTGCAGGAATAAATCAAACTGAAGGAAAACAAAGCATGTGTAGACAGTCATCGCAACGATGATCATTAGTGCAAAAACAAGGTAATGCATGCGACACTTGGGAACAACAATGAAAAACTTGAAACAACACTCCTACAAGCTAAAACAAGTTAAAACACTAGCATTCATTCAAAAAAACTAGTGAAACAATTATCTCACAAGTTAAATAAGCAAAAGTGATAGAAAAAGTGGAAAAATAATAAAAGGCAAGACTTACCTGGAAAATCAACGATGATTGAACAAAAGGTTCCTTGATCTCGTCAGGAATGCCAGAGCTCCGAGATCGAATGTGAAAATGAGATTTGGCAGCGTTGATTAAATATATGTGGAAAATTTAGGGTTTATGATGTGAAGGCCAAAAATCAAGGAAAAAGAGACACTTAGTGGTAGTTTCCAAAATAACTCAAGTGCCTCCTTCGGACTAATAAAAATAGATCCCTATTTTCTAGGGATTTTTTTTCGCTTTTTTCTTTTTGTTTTTTTGGGAAAAGCTTCCATGCATTGTTCGAACAGAGTGCACAATTCTAAGAAGGAATGGGAAACTCACTAGCTCATGCACTAAGCAATTTTTGAGCAAGAGGCTTCTGCGCAATTTTTGGGGTGAGTGGCTTTGGGCTACCTCTCATGCTTTGCAAAATTTTCCATATGAAGGTTAGTTTTCAACTAGCTTTGCGCAATTTTGGGTTTGAAGGCTCACTATCAGCTTGGACTACATAATTATCGAGAACAAGGTTGGTTTCC
Source organism: Pinus taeda (assembly GCA_000404065.3). Classification (NCBI taxonomy): domain Eukaryota; kingdom Viridiplantae; phylum Streptophyta; class Pinopsida; order Pinales; family Pinaceae; genus Pinus; species Pinus taeda. The sequence goes on from APFE030231269.1 coordinate 170,866, forward strand.
CTCAAGGATTGTGTAGTTCTCTAAGGAAAGCCTGAAACATGATGAAAACCAAGTCAAGAGATCAGCTTGTGGGTTAGACAAAAAATCAAGTAAGAAAACACAAGCCATGATGCAAAGGATGAGGCTCAATCAAACCACAAGTACTTGGCTTAGTGTGAGATGAGATGTTGTAATTTATAAGGGAGGCTCCAAAACGAAGCATGTGAAAAATTGTGGAGGGTAGTTGTAGTCGCTACAACATTAGCGACACATTGGTAGAACTCCAGCTCTTTGTATGGACCTTGTCTCATGTAAAGAGAGTCTAACTCTTCTGGAAGTATTGTTTGATTCTTCGATTGTCATAGCTTCTTAAATAGCTTGAGTTAAAGATGTAGTCCCTACCATTCTCTTTATCGGCAACACACATACCAGGCCAAGTCAAGCTGAGTTTTTTCGATTGGGGAGGAGGGGTATATAAATGCATAAGTAATGTAGACTGTTAGATTTTTAGTTTCATCTCTGGTGTTGCTCCACTACTAATATCGTTGGATTGTGCCCCAACAAAGTCCCTTCAGGAACACAACCATTACTCTGCTATCAGTGAGCTTGGATAGTACCTCGATGAAGTTACTTCCTTCACCTATCTACATAGGAAGCCTTTCTCTTCTTTTGCCTTTATTTTTATTTTTTTCATTTCTTTTTTTTTCAAAGAACTGTGCATAGGCACTTATTTATTTCATGAGGCGGAAGAGGGATCCTGACTTATTGAGAGTAGAATAGGTTGTCCCTTTAGAGAAGGATTTTTATATATACCTCTTATGTACTTGTTAAGGTTTTCCCCCTTTCCGTACTCTACTTGACTAAGCTGATGAGGGTTAACCAAATATAGAAAATCAATTAGAGTAGGCGGTACTAGTTAAGAGTGCAAGCATCGTGATTTCACCATGACTCTCTCTGAAAGGAACATATTTTCCATCAGGGTATCATCGACTAGATGAAATGAAAGATTCTCATAAAGAGATTTAATAGAAAAATAACCAAGTTTTGATAGATGTACAAGTTCTTCTTGGATTTCACCTTGCTTGTCTCAAGAATCCAACCAGGGTTTGATGCAAAAACTAACCTACGGTGCAAAATAAAACAAGAAAAGGAAATAAGCAAGACAAAGAAAACAAAGTAAGAAAATTAAGAAGGAAAACAAGAAAGAAAACACTACTCCTACTCCTAAGCTAAGCAGAGCATGGGCCAACTCACGTGAAGTGATATTTCCAATGCAGCCACTAGCGCATTGGTTAGCCCATGTAGGTGACAACATGGTTGACAAGAAAGATATTAAATCATACCAACATACAAGAAAGATAAAACAATGAAAACCAATACATTCGAATCTAGAATTCATTCAGAGAAAATAAAAAATTGAAAGCACATGAAAGGCATTATGAGGATGTATCATGGTGCCCTATCATAGTATGCGTGGAAGACAACCATGTACACACCTTTGAACTTGAAAAATGAGCAAACATGAAGAAATAAGAAAGCTTATATTTCATAATAGTTTTCTACGCATGACTCCTCCAATGCATTATCAATAGGATCGTGTGATTTTGGTGGAGGATTTGATAACTTTGAAATGGATTGATTTTCAGTGTGAACCTGAGAGTGATGAGGAGACTGGGGAGATTCAACAGATTTCTGATCGGAAGTAGAACTAAACTCAAGGCTACGAAAACCTGATATAACCATTAGCTTGGGCTGAAGTGCCTCGACAACTTGAAGAGTTTCAACTTCATCAAAATATTGATCATCAATGACCAGTGGCTTAGAAAGATCAACAATAGATGAATCAGAATCATGATCAGATGAGTGAGAGAAAAGATCACAATAGCCATGACCAGAAAATTCAAGATGGAAAACAATATCCTCATGATTTGACTAATCATAAAGAGGGAGTGATGAAAAGCGAGAAATTTCACCCTCTTTGTTTTGGGAAATGTAAGATGAGAGATTGAATGGATCTGGGAAGATACATTTTTCCTCTCCAAAATCAAATGAAAGACTAACATCCCACGTGTTATGTGAATAATCAGAAGTGGAGACATCTAGAGATGAATTTTCACAAGATGGAATAGAAATAGAAGAATTGTGGAAGATTTCAGGATAAAGAGGACAAGGTGCAGACAGAAGGATGTATCCTTCACCACAGATTCTTGTTCAATCTCCCACGCATATTCATAAAAAATGATAGTGCAGGTTGGATGTTAAACACCAAATCCATCCAAAACTTGATCCTCATGAACATCACATGTGGAATCTAGAATGGAAGAACACAACAGACCAAAATCCAGAGGATCAGAGGAACCAAAGGACTGAGGCTGAGCAGATGAGATAACATGACAACCATTAGGCTTCTAGTCCAAATTTGTGCAGACATCCTGAGTAGGTGTGGTACAAGGAGATGGTGACAAATCAATAGGTGGATTCACAACTTCTCCCACCTTGACCTGTGGAGCTAGAGCTAATTGATGAGAAGGGGACAAAGGGTCACTTGGGTCAACAACCTTGTCCATCTCATATTTTGAAGCTCTAACACCGAGGTATGTTGGGAGAGAGTCAGAAGTTTCTAATTTGTGTTGATTCTTAGGGATGTGAATAAGATATTGAAATCCTCCATCCAAAAATTTCCAATCAACTTCATCTTCAAGGAATTCAAAATAGTAATGAAGAAAGAGATCATAAAAGTGCTTAAGAGATTCGTTAGACTCTTTTTGCAATTTTTTTTTTTTTTTTGAAGTGTTTTATAGTCATAAAAAAAGAAATCAAGTCATAATTCTCTAATCATGTGATCGAAAGAGTGTATAGAGTTTGTGGGCATTATGTGACACCATTTATTTGCATGCCCTTCGAACGTGAAAGTGAACAGGGGTATTCCATTATCTCAATTGAACTTATATTTTGACAAGTCATATATATCATCCATCAACACATCGAAATCGACAAAGTGAGAGAAACATGTCAAGGGTTTGATTTGGATAAAAGTCATGAAAGATGTGCAGAAATTAAAAACATAATTCAAGGGCTCAGCTTGCCATTTGGCCCTCCTTCTAGTGCCAGAAATGTTGATGGTGCTGGACCCACCAACATTTAGGGGATATCCCCGATAAGAAGTCCCAACTAGACCTCAAACCATTTGGAGCAGGAGTCCTAGCTGTGGGTGGTAGTGTAATGCCATGACTACGATAGTGCACAGAGGTAAGTATGATAACTCTAGGTGAGACCAAGTGTGTGTCCTTTTGGTGAGTCAAGTGAGATGCATGGGGGGTTCTAACATAGAGGGGAAAAGGAAGTGTGCCCCTTAGAATCCTTTAATAGTACACAACTTGAAAGGAACACATGAGCGGAATGAAATCACAAGCTAAAATGTGTATTAAACCACAAATTAAAGTGATGGGTTAATCCAACTGCATGCATTCAGCAAGATTCATAAAATTTCATACAAAGTAGTTCATAAGAAAATGTGTAAGTTAAACAACATATATTGCTAAAGCAACCAGAATAGTCCAACTACAATAACAACATATGCATGAAAGCGTGTTGGCTCTGTTATTATTATTATAAGTGAAAGTTCCATCCATACATACACCATTGACAACCATTAGCCCCAATAGTGGAACATTACAGTCAAGAAAAATTACTCCCAATCCTTTTCTAAGGCTAAGCCTAGCCAAAAGCTTGGCTCCCAAAAGCCCTTTTCTATGAGTCATGAGGTTCTATTTATAACAAATGGTGGGGTGACCCTTGACATTCCCCTTTGTGACTCTTTGACAACCCTCATGACTCTTCAACTTCTTTACAAGTAACTCATTACATAACATGATGACCTTTCACATTCCACTAATGACACTTGGAATTTCACTTACAACATGTTTACAAATAATATTACATTTTCCACCTGTACCCATGTGAGACAAAATAGGCTAGAGACAGCCTAACAAGACAAAAAAATATCACTCCAAAGTTTGGGGAAAGACCAACTGTTGGGCGCAGTCCAACTTGGCCATATTTTGGGCAAGGAATCTGAATTTTGTGGGTAGATAACGCAGTAGAAAGGATGTCATAGAGTAAAAAGTGGACCATGCAGTAAAGAAGTAGAGTGCAAAAAGGACCGAACAACAAACTCACCGCATAGTATAGGGGCTTCGTGGTGAAGCCCCTCCCTTTTTGTGTAAAAGCATATAATATTGTAAAAGTTGAATGGTTTTGGACCGTAGTCCCCGTTATTTTGGAAACCATGGTATTGGGTGCATGGTAATGTAGAAATGTAATCCCTCAATGTAATAGTATATATAGGGATGAATAATAAAGAAGTAAGGCCTAAATGAATTGAATCCATATCTATGGTTATGGTTGTATTTTGGTGATTTGTACTTTGGATAAAGGGGAAAGGCTCCACAACTGAGTATGCGGAGGCCTGGGTTTGCAGCTTAGTGCATATACCATCTACATCTTAGTGTGCAGAAAAAATGCAGCTACATGTGCAAGTGAAAAAATGTTTGTTGTACTATGTGTTGATTTGCTTATTATCTACACTTTATTTCAAGTATTGTGAAGTTTATGGATGTTAATGATATGTTTAAGAGATGAATATAATTCTGCAAAGTAATATGTAAGTATGAAGTAGTTTATAAGTGTTAAAGCATAAGAAAATACCACATTACCACATTACAGTATCCCTCAAGGCTGCAGAAACCTAGTTTTGCAACCTCCCATAGTCACTTCCAGTGAGACTGTGACTTGCTTGTAGGTCGTTTCTGAAGGAGATAGTGATTGAGGTTTTTGTTGGTGCACAATAAAGAATCGAACCTGGGTTAGCCCATCTTAAGCCAAAAAATGGTTTTGTTGCCGAGATTGGGATCTATTTGAGGGGTATTTTTATGTGGAATCCGTCGAAGAAAGGAATTCAAGATTGGGTAGAACGGAAGGAACGAGAATTTGTAGAATAAGAAAATAGAATCCCTTGTCTTTCAACTGAAAGGTGGTTGGAGAAGTATATGTTTGAATATCAATATGAAATCTTCTTTATTTCATTCCATGTGGAGCTATAAGAGTGGATATCAAGGTTGACTATAAGAAAGGACTATTTTAAAGGAGACAAACCTAAGGATTGGACTCCTGAACTGATACAATGACTCAAGAACAATGACAATAGAATCTCAAGAGCTGTTGATTTCTGGATTGACAACATCTTGGGAGGATCCATTATTGAGTTCACAATAGACTCGATTGTGTCCTATAGCAAAGAAGAATGAAATTTTTTTAAAGGACCACGAGGTAAGTTCTTGAGATCTCTAAAACTTTGGATTAAGAGGCTTTTGTATGAAAAGGCAATTTTACGAATGCAGACATATTATTAGTTACTTATGCATGGGATAAGATCCAAAGAAGAAACTAGAACAATGCAAAGTTGAAAAATATATAGAATAGACACTAGGAAGAGATCTCGTGGCAAAGATCCAAAGACTTTTATAGAAACTGACTATAGCCCTCTTTCAAGTGAGTTTGTAAGTGAAGAAAAACACCCTAAGAACCCTGAAGTAACTTCGCAGTATTCACCCTTCCAACCTGAAAGTTTTTTGAAGCTAGAATCAAGTAGTAATCAGGGTTCTTTTAGGTTTCCTCGTCCCCCTACCCCACCTACACCCCATCCCCCTCCCCCAGACCCCTCCCCTTTCCCCTCTGAGAAGAACTATGGCCGATGATATTAAGCTACCTATATTTAAAGGGACTTGATCGGATGAGCTAGAGCAGTTCTTGTTCTTATGTGATGCAGTATGGATAGCGAAGCAAGTCCATGATGAAACTATAAAGAAAGCACAACTTGTCACGACATTCCAAGATAGAGCGTTGACATGGTACATGAAGTATTCAAGTAATCATATCAGATCATTTGCAGACATTAAAATAGTGGTGGTAAAATAATTTAAGAAGTCGAAGTCCGAGTCGCAGTATATCACAGAATTAAAAGAAATCAAGAAAAAGTCTACTAATTATGTTTGTGAATTTGATCAAAGATTCAAGATATTATTGGATCAAGTGAGCTTCGAAATAGCTCCATAACAACACAAATAATGGTTTATAGTTTTGTTGCTTCCAAATATAATATTTCCTTTGTCGCAATAGAAGATAGAAACTCAAGCTGAAGATTTAGAACTTGTGATGAAATTAGAAGCTTCTACTATAGGGGATACCAATGCGGGTATGAAGCAAATCCAGAATCAGCTAGAAAATTTGACTCTGTGGATACAAGATATGAAGAAAAGTAAGTAAGTCAAAAAAAAGTATGGTGTACAAAGTGTAAAGTAGAAAGCCATTCTAAAGAACAATGTCCTCTCTTCAAAAACTACATGGCTATTAGAGCACCAAACCCTTTTAACGTTGAATCTATCATATGGTGTGAGATATGTAAAACTAGAGGTGAACATCAACCAAAATATTACTACCTATTGAATAAGTATGTCCAGACTCCAAGAAACTTATATTGCAAATCATTAGGGCATGATGAGAAAAATGTCGAGCTTATGAAATGATGATGGAGCACAATAATGATGCCTATAGAATTCAAGCTGAAGAACATGGACATGAGGAACATGGACAACACAATGATCATGGTGGTTATCAAGGTCGAGGTCGAGGCGCTGGTCGAAGTGGTGGCGCTGGTCGAGGACAAGGACAAATTATTTGCTATAATTGTGGCTAGGAAGGTAATTTTGCAAGAGATTGTCAGAATCCTCCCATGACATGTAAGTATTACAAAAATTTTGATCATGTAATTGAATATTGTCTTATACTTATAGAAACTATGGAATAAAAAAGGAACCAGTAGCCAACAAAAAGCATTTAGATGATGACTGCTGAAAGAAGAATTGATGAACCTCGCCTAAGTATTGTTACGAGAAGTGGAGAAGTGACTGGAAATGTAATTGAGCATGCATGGGTTAGAAATAATATTGAAAGATCCAATGTGTTTGATATTCAAAAGGAAAAATAAGTCTTTATGGAAGCAAAGCTAAGCTTTATGGATTGATCCAAAATGAATCTTGCATAGACTTATAAGTCTAAAAAAATTCCTCACAAAGGAAAATGAAAGTCAAAGGATTCTCTTGGAAATAGTCTCATTGCATAGATCTCTTCATTTTGAATCTAATGCAATTTGAATGGACTAAAATTGACTTCGGATGAAGAAGTTATTGTAAAATGAAATTTGTCCATTATCCTCAGAAAAGGAGGCAATTTCTTATAAATGGGACTTAATGGAGAATATGTGTTCCTTAATGAAAATCACATCGGAAAGGATCAAAGGGAGGACTTAAGAAAAGGTGGAAGGATTCCTCGAAAGCGATCTTCAATATATCACATTGGAGGCAGGCTTCCATGCGATATCGTAACCCTGGGCATGCGACGTGCGACTTGCGATTGCGATGATCAGATCGGAGGATCGGCATCGATGATATATATTGGGTCGGCATAGTCCATTGGAAATTTTTATAGACCCCCGAGTTGTTGTGATAGCGATATGTGATACGCTGATATCGACGATCAGGATCGCAACCATATAAAGGGACGTTGACATATGCGCGACGCGATTGCGATTAGCGATCAAGGCACGGACCCGATATGATTATAAACACGATTGCATATAATTTGAAATCTAGAATTTCAAATTTTCTATGTATTGGGTTGTTTTGGCCTACGCAATGCAATTGCGATATTGCAATAAAGGGGCAGACCCAAAGGGTTTATAAACATGGCTACATATTATTTGAAGTCTAGGTTAAAGGCTCATGATGTGTTTTCGTGAGTTTTCCTGTGTATTTCCGTTACAAACAGGAATGCGTTATTTCATGGATTTCGTCTTGGAAAGTGCCCATCGGTTCATTTCCATTTGGAAACAGCCATCACACTTGTGCCATGCTATGAGTGGGCGTTTCTATAACAGGGATGCGTTATGAAGCACGGAGAGCTAAAGAGCCAGGAAGGAATGATTCCTCATGATGAGAGATAGAGGAACGGCTAGGGGAACCGCGAAGTCGGAGGATTCCTCAGAAGCCAGAGAGTATGACTCTCACAGGGGGGCTCACAAAAATGTAGCAGCAGAGAAAACTCTCCCTTCACGAGTCTGCCTTCGAGGATCTCATAGTAGGCTCCCTTCAGGGAGTTTCTCTCTCCAGAGAGCTCACACTGTAACATCCCATAGCCGTAGAGCTTATAGAGGCATAGAGCCACTAGAGGTTGGGGGCGAATTGTCTAGGGATGATTCCTCAGGATGAAGAAGGGACAGAGAGCCCGAGAACTTGAGCACCGAGAGCCAGAAAGCATGAGAGCTTCAGAGCCAGAGGGCCTAGTAGAGGCAAAGCCACTAGAGGTTGGAAGTAGAGCCAAATGGACAGAGCCAGATAGCTAAGAGAGCCAGAGCGAAATGAGCCAGAGAGCTCAAAACAAACTTCTAAGAGCCAAGGGCTATAATGAAGTTGCAGAACAGCAAAGAGATCAAATGATCAAGCTATTGCTGATGTCCGATGTGTGCTGAAGACAGAAGAAGGAATTCCAGAGACAACAAAAGAATTCTGAGGGAGTTGGTGCAAGCTAGGAGCTCAAGATAGCCTAGAGTGCTGATTGAAGGAATCTAGTCCAAAGAAGCCTAGGTTTGTCTGCAAAGTATGGACAACTAACAGGATAAGATGGTATTCTTAACCCATAGGTACAGTTGTAAACTTATGGAGTTGAGTGTGGAACTTGTAAAAGAATTTAAGCCATAATCCCAAAGAGCCAAGTCGAGTTGACAAGAGCTCACGAACACGTAGCCCAAGAGGTTTGGGTAAACTCCTAATTATATTGCTATTATGTGTGTTAGTTATTATTTGCATTATTTATTGTTATATGTTTTTCTATCAGTTTAAGAAAATAAACTTAAAGAACTTAACAGTTAAAGGCAAACACAAGCATATACCTATTTCAAGTTCTTTTAATTCCACAAATTATCAATCATAAGCATAGATCTTGGAAATTGTTTAAGCTTTGGAGTGGGAGAGGTTCTTGTAAGCTGACAAGAAGCCTTTAGGTCCCCATTTCAGATCAGGTGGTATCAGAGCTTGAGGATGATTAACCCCACCTTCAAAGAAGGTGGTATCAGAGCTGGTTATATTAGAGCTAAGTTATACTAGAGTAGGTTGTATCATGAAGCAGGTGGTATCATGATGCTTGATTGATTAAAGAAGGATGCTTGATTGACAGAGCAATCTATATGCTTGTTTAGCTTGAAAGGTGTTGAAACAATAGAAATAATTTAGCTATTTGATTATTTGTAAACTGACTGTTGTGTGAGTTTGCAGAGGTGAAAGCTATTAATAGTGAAGTCTAGGAGAGGACAAGAAGGAAGAAAGGTTGAAGTCATTATTCTTATTCCAAAGGACCTCAAAATAATCCTTGAAGCACAAGAGGTTTGTTGCAAAAGGTTGCTTGAATAAGCTCTTTGTTAATCTTGTTTGAATTTCTTTTGCTCATTTTGATAATGACAACTTCTACAAGTGAGTCCTCAAATTCTTCCTTCATCACAAGATTCTTTGATGAAGTCATGAGGCAAGACTTGTTCATCATGATGGATATGGTGAGAGAAATGTATGAGTATGGAAGGAAGAGCATCATACTTCGAGAGTAGTTGAATTCCATGAAGGAAGAGAAGCAGTTGCTTTCTGACAAATTGCAGGAAATGAGGAGACAACTTCATATTGCAAATATGAACCTGGAAAGGATGCATGAGTTGGAAACACAACTCTTTGTTTCCAAAGAAGCCTTGGTCAAGTATCTGCTTGAAGAAGAGGTAAACAATTCTTGTTTGTCTTCAAATTCTTCTAAGAATGTTTATGTTCATTCTTTTGAAAAACATACCAAAGGCATAGGTTCCAAGATACTATCCAAGATCGGCTATGAAGGAAAAGGCTTGGGCAAGCATGCACAGGGTATTGTTGAGCCAATAATGGTTAAGGAAAGGCCTAAGTATTTGGGTCTTGGCCATGGAAAATCTTATGGAGAAAGTTTCCAAGCTGCCATCAAGACAATTGAAACAGTTCCAAGAAGGAGTTTCATTTCAGATCTTCTACCTCAAAAGTGTAAAGATTGTATTCATGGGGAATGCAATAGCTTGAAACATTATTTTCAGGATGAAGGTGTTCATAAGCATACACTTGAACTAGAGAGTTGTGGAAACTCTAAAACCATTGAAGAGATTGATGGTGTTCCAAAGGGAGCTACTTCTTCATTCAATTCACCTCCTCATGAAGGTAATAAAGGTGAAAAGGAAAGGTATACATCTGATTTTAACCATATTCCTTTTGATTATGTTAATCATGATAAATTTCCATATAAGCATGGGAAAAGAATTGCATGTTCCTTTTGTGGTTTGAATAACCATAATGTTTCTAGATGTTGGAAGAGAATGGCCACATACAGGAAATTTTTGAAGGAAAAGAAACAAGAAGCCAAAGGTCCATTGGACAAGGCAAATCATGCTTTCAAGAGGACGCACATGTGTTGCACTTACTGCTGTAAGAAAGGACATATTGCTGCAAAATGTTGGACTCTGAATCTAACAATGCTTCCACAAAACTTGAAGAAGGTGGAAAGAGAAAATGGAAGGAATGGAAAGAAAGATTCCATGATTGATGTGTTTCAGGATGATTCACATGTTGATGCTGATGTGTAGACAAAGGAAGGACCTTTGAAATGGATTGGTAAGAAATGGTTACATTTCTTATCCAATTAAGGTTGCGTGTCTTTTGAAAATGCATCAAATCAATAGAATGCATTTCTTTGTTAATGGAATGCAAGTTGCAGGGTTTTACCAAGAAGGTGAATGGAAAAGGTGAGTAGGAGACTCACTTTATTGCTGCAACGTTATATCCATTTCGGCTTTGAAAGTATAGTGTACTTAAGCAGAAGTTGAAAGATGAAATGCATGCATAAGCTTGATATGGATGAACACATGGATGTTGATGATTACCTTGTATTTGAACATGTATGTGTGATTAACTTGAAGGGTTGATTACTTTGTTGTAAACATGCATGTAATATTAATTTTGAATTGGAAAAAGTTGATTTGGTCTCCAAGATGGAGATAATGATGAAGTGTTTCATCTTTGAAAAAGAATCCTAAAGTTATTTTTCTACATGCTTGACTTGAAGGGTCAATTGTTTTAAGGGCATGTTTTATTGGCTTGTTATCTAGTCAATCATTTGTATGTAGATGTAAAGACATGGAGGTAATTTAGAAGATGTGAAATCTATTTCTTTTGATGAAGCAAGAGTTTAGGTCATCTAATTGTTGTCTGTAATTCTGTTGTTATTGACAGTTGTTGTTGACAATATGTCAAACAGATAAAAATTAAAATTTTGTGAAGCAGATGTAACTTCACATTGGTTTGCGCCATCTTGGATCAATGATCAAGGTAGAGAAGTTCAAACTACCTTTTGTAACCTTCTTAGCAAGAGTTTTGCAGGAAGTCAAGGAGGAAGATAGTTCTTCCCAGGAGGATAAGCACATCCAGGAAAGGAGTGTTCAAAGGCTTTTGTTTAGAGGCACTATACAAAGCAAGTGTATGGAGGCTGAAAGAAGAGGGTGAGGTACTCTCATTTACTATTCAGATCAGTATATCAGTCTTTTGGAGTCCAAAAGATTTTTAGTGGGAAGGCGTGATCCAAAATGGATCTAGCACAGATTTCTAAGTATAAAAATATTCCTCACAGAGGAAAATGAAAGTCAAAGGATTCTCTTGGAATTAATCTCATTGCATAGATCTCTTCATTCTGAATCTAACACAATTTGAATGGGATAAAATGGACTTTGGATGAAGTTACTGTAAAAAGAAATTTGCCCATTATCCTTAGAAAAGGACGCAATTTCTTATAAATGGGACTTAATGGAGAATATGCGTTCCTTAAGGAAAATCGCATAGGAAAGGATCAAAGGGAGGACTTAAGCAAAGGTGAAAGGACTCCTCGATAGCGATCGCCAATATATCGCATTGGAGGTAGGCTTCCAGGCGATATCGGAACCCTGGGCATGTGACATGCAACTTGCGATTGCGATGATCGGATCGCTAGATCGGCATCAGCGATATATATCAGGTCAGCATAGTCCATTGGAAAGTTGTATAGACCCCCAGGCCGTTGTGATAACGATATGCAATACGCTGATATCGGTGAACGGGATCGCAACCATATAAAGGGCCATTGACATATGCGTGACGCAATTGCAATTAGCGATCAAGGCATGAACCCAATAGGATTATAAACACGATTGCATATAATTTGAAATCCGGAATTTCAGATTTTCTGTGTATTTTCCATGTATTGGGTTGTTTTGGCCTATGCAATGCGATTGCAATATTGTGATAAAGGGACTGACCTGAAGGGTTTATAAAACACGGCTACATATTATTTGAAGGTCGGGTTAAAGGCTCATGATGTGTTATCGTGAGTTTTCATGTGTATTTCCATTATGAATAGGAATGTGTTATTTCATGGATTTCATCCTGGAAAGTGCCCACCAGTTCATTTCCATTTGGAAACAGTCATTACACCTGTGCCACGCTATGAGTGGGCGTTTCTGTAACAGGGATGCGTTATGAAGCACGCAAAGCTGAAGATCTGGGAAGGAATGATTCCTCATGATGAGAGATAGAGGAACGGTTGGGGGAACCGCAGAGTCGAAGGATTCCTCAAAAGCCAGAGAGTATGACTCTCACGTGGGGCTCACAAAAATGTAGCAGTAGAGAAAACTCTCCCTTCGAGGAGCTCACAGCAGGCTCCCTTCAGGGAGTTTCTCTCTCCAGAGATCTCACACTGTAACATCCCATAGCCGCAGAGCAGATAGAGGCATAGAGCCACTAGAGCTTGGGGGTGAATTTCCCAAGGATGATTCCTCAAGATGAGGAAGGGATAGAGAGCCTGAGAACTTGAGCCCCGAGAGCCAGAAATCCTGAGAGCTTTAGAGCCAGAGGGCCTAGCAGAGGCAGAGCCACCAAAGGTTGGAGGCAGAGACAGATAGCTAAGAGATCCAGAGCTAGATGAGCCAAAGAGCTGAGAGCCAGAGCCAATTAGCTAGAGAGCTAGAGCTGCAGAGCCAAAGAGCTCAAAACAGACTTCTAAGAGCCATAGGCTATAATGAAGTTGTAGAACAACAAAGAGATCAAATGATCAAGCTATTGTTGATGTCCGAAGTGTGTTGAAGACAAAAGAAGGAATTCTAGAGACAACAAAAGAATTCTGAGGGAGTTGGTGCAAGCCAAGAGATCAAGATAGCCTGAAGCACTAATTGAAGGAATCTAGTCCAGAGAAGCCTAGATCTGTCTGCAGAGTATGGACAACCAGTGATAAGATGGTATTCTAAACCCATAGGTACAGTTGTAAACTGATGGAGTTGAGTGTGGAACTTGTAAAATAATTTAAGCCATAATCCCAAAGAGCCAAGTCGAATTGACAAGAGCTCACGGAGACGTAGCCCAAGATGTTTGGGTGAACTCATAATTGTATTGTTGTTATGTGTGTTGGTTATTATTTGTTGTTATATGTTTTTGTATCAATTTAAGCAAATAAACTTAAAGCACATAACAGTTAAAGGAAAACACAAGCATACACCTATTTCAAGTTCCTTTAATTCCGCAAATTATCAATCATAAGCATAGATCTTGGAAATTGTTTAATCTTTGGAGTGGGAGAGGTTCTTGTAAGCTGGAAAGAAGCCTTTAGGTCCCCATTTTAGATCATGGATGTAGGAACTTCAACATCTAGCACGCAGCAGAATCATAAGAATAGTTTCCATGTATCATCTTTGACACAAAGCCAAGCTTTGACAATACAAGAACAAGATGCATCATAAAAGGTAGATACTTTAAAATAATTTCTTCGAACTTGTATGAAATTGTTGCGAGATCAAAGAGTTGTAGAAGGACTTTAGGAATTTATAAATTCCTGTGAATATAAATAAGTACCTCTGAGTGAGATGTGCGAAGTTAAAATTTACATAGACATAAGAGAACTAGAAAGGAAATGAGGCATAGTGCACAAATAGGACAATATGACATGGACTGATTTATTTTAGATCTGGGATATAAAGTTATTGTCCTAACAAAGCAAACATGGGATTTAATGGGTAATATGAGGTTGCAATGGTCACCTAATCAGCTAAGAATGGAGAATCAACAAAATTTTGTTCCACTAGGAAGATTATCAGGCATTACAGTGGACATCGAAGGGGTGCGCGCTACTACTGATTTTGAAGTAATAGAAATTGTGGATGACAATAAACCTTATCCTACATTACTTGGATTGGATTGGGCATTTTCCAACATGGCTATAATTAACTTAAAGAAGAGGCAAATGATATTTGAAATCAATTGTATGACAATTATTGTTCCCTTGGATCCATCAGAAGGAGAAAGGTTTATTAGAACCGGTTAAAGGGGAGTGAAATGCAGCTTATATAGATAACATCTATCAGATGATAGCAAAAAAACAAGTCTATGTTAACCCTAGTGAAGGCAAGTTGAGTTGGGAGCCTAACAGTTTGTGTACTTTAGATTAAGAAGAAGAATTGGAAAAATGGCAAAACAGGTGACATGAAGTGTCTACAAGGTGATGTGCAAGAGTCACTAAAGTAGTTCGTTGTATGACAACTGAGGTATGTGACTTATCATTTTATGATGGTTTGGGTGATATAAATACTTTTCTTGAAGAATATGAAGAACAGGTACCATAGTGTCAAAGATTGTTAGCTCTAGATATAGCCCTAAGGGCTACTCCTGCTAGATGGTGGGGTACACATAAGAAGTAAATAGGAACTTGGAAAGAATGTCGAAGGTTGATATGGATAAGGTTTGGTTAGGTAAAAACAAAGTTAGAAGATAAATATGATGGTCAAACTGATCCTAGAGAGAACATTCAGCTCTATTTGACAACAAGGAAGAATATTCCATGAGAAGAATGGGTGCATGGGTTCATCCATACATTGGATACAATTCCTCAAAACTGGTATCTGGAAATAGAACTTCGACATGGTACTACAAACTAGGCAAAGATAGTTGATGGGTTTATATTGGCATTTTGCTGTGAAGATGATTTTCCATATATATATTCATCCCTTCAGATAATTAAAAAGAAGATTTTTGAGAATGAAATTCCACTCACTTGGCAACCTGATTGGGTTGAACAGCTATAGAATGTACTGGAATGCTACAACATTGTTGTAGAAGAAGATGAAGACCCTCAAAATATTGACATAGCAGAATCTAAAGGCTACCATGAAGTGAATGGACATTAGTTAGAAATGTTTGATATAACAAATCCATTGAAGACAAAGAAGGTGAATATAGGATCAGAAGAGGAGTCGAAGTTTACAACGATATGAGATTACTGGGATGAAGAAAGAGTTAGCAAAGTGACAGATCTTTTGCATTAAAACCTGGGAGTTATTTCCCACTAAATTTTCATATATGAAGGGCATAGTGGGAGATTTAGGAGTTATTAATATTCCTATA
Organism: Pinus taeda; assembly: GCA_000404065.3. Lineage (NCBI taxonomy): Eukaryota > Viridiplantae > Streptophyta > Pinopsida > Pinales > Pinaceae > Pinus > Pinus taeda. The sequence goes on from APFE030231269.1 coordinate 186,432, forward strand.
AATCTTTATGCGAATACAATTAAGCAAAGGCCTTATAAACTGAATTGAAAATACAAAGAAAAAGTGAAGAGAGAACTTGACAGAACGATAGTAGCTGGAATCATTGAAGCTTGGGAAGAATCAAAGTGGGTAAGTCCTATGGTGGTACAAGAAAAGAAAACACAAGGAGAAATCAAGATTTGTGTCGACTTAAGGAAGTTAAATGATGCATGTCTACATGACCCATTCCCTACTCCTTTCACTGATGAAGTATTGGAAAATGTAGGAAGTTAGGAAGCCTATTCATTTACAAATGGATTTTTAGGATACCATCATATTATAATTGCACCAAAGGATCGACATAAGACCACCTTCGCTACAGAATGGGGTTCATATTAGTATACAATGATGCCTTATAGACTGAAGGATGCTCTTGCCATTTTTTCAAGAGTGGTGGTTGCAACTTTCAAAGAATATATTCACAAGTTTTTAGAAGTATACTTTTATGATTGGAAAGTATTTGGGTTATTGAAGAAACATGTTGCGAGCTTAAGACTTATGCTCGACACATGCAGGCAGTATCATATTTCTCTGAATATCAAGAAGTGTAAATTATATGTACCTTTTGGTATATTGCTGGGACATATTGTTTAAAAGCAAGGATTGATGGTGGATCCTACAAAGATTACTATCATTGTGAATTTACCTCCACAAAATATAATGAGATAGCTTCGCACCACATTGGGACATACATGGTATTACAAAAAGTTTATCAAAGGAAATGCACAGGTCACTGCGCTTATGGAAAAATTGTTGAAGAAAGATGTAACATTCCTATGGAATGAAGAATGGCAAAAGAGCCTCGACACACTCAAAGAAAAGATGGTAACTGCTCCTATATTGGTATTCCCATATTGGAATAAGGAATTTCATGTTCATGAGGATGCTTCATGCATAGCTTTAGGAGTGGTATTGGCATAGCCTAGTGTAGGAGAAATCGATCACCCTATAGCCTTTGCAAGTAGGAAACTGTCTAAAGAAGAGAATAACTATACAACTACATAAAGGGAAGGATTGGCTATGGTATATGATTTATAGAAGTTTAGACATTATTTTTTGGGACCACATTTCAAGATGTTCATAGATCATTTTGCACTAAATTATTTGGTCAATAAGCCTATTTTAGGAGGAAAACTTTGAAGATGGATATTATTATTTCAAGAGTATGAATTTGAAGTTATTGTTAAGCCAGGAAGACTAAATTTTGGACCTAATCATTTGTCAAGGTTGGAAACAAGAGAAGAACCAACAAATATAGAGGATAATCTTCCTGATGTGCATTTGTTTACAATCATAATAGCGAATAATCACTTCGTTGATATTATTTAGTTCTTAACCACGGGGATGGCTCCTTCAGAATACACTACGCAGTAGAAGAAAGAATTGGTGGTTAAGGCAATAGATTTTTCACTAATAGTAGGACATTTGTATAAGATGGGACCAGATGAAATACTGCACAGGTATGTTCCTAAGAATGAAAGGCAGATAATGTTAACAGAATATCATAGTGGCAGAGCTAGTGGACATTATGCAAGGAAAGCTACTGCGTAGAAAATTTTAAGAGCAAGATTATGATGGCCTACACTACACAAATATGCAAAGGAGTATTGTCGAGTTTGTGATGTCTGCCAAAGAACAGAGAAACCTTCAAGAAGAGATGAAATTCCATTAGTGCCACAAGTAACATTGCAGGCTTTTGATAAATGCGATGTTGATTTTATTGGACCTATTAATCCACTAGGAAAAAGGACTAGTGTGAGGTATGTAATCATTGCGATTGATTATTTGACAAGGTGGGTTGAAGCACAACTAGTGAAGGATTGCAGCATAGAAACTGCTATGAAGTTCATCTTTGAATACATATTATCCAGATTTGGGTGTCTAAAGATATTGATAAGTGACCAAGGGTCACATTTCTTGAACAAGACCATTGAAGCATTAACTGAGGAATTTCAAGTTTACCACCAAGAGAGCACTCCTTATCATCCTCGGGTAAATGGAACTGTGGAAGAATTCAATAAAAAAATTTAGAATGCACTGACAAAGGTATGTAATGTAAATAGGGATGATTAGGATCTTAGGATTCCAGTAGTATGATGGGCTTATAGGACTACATGCAAAAAGTTGATAGGTCAAACACCCTTAATTAGGTTTGTGTATGGGCAAGAAGTTGTGATGCCCACAGAATACATTGTCCCTAGTCTAAGAATTGTAGCTTTTACAAATATGGTGGACCTCGACATAATGGAAGAAAGGATGTCACATTTACTTGCTCTAGAAGAAGACAGGTTTATAGCAGGATTTCATCAACAAGTACAAAAAGCAAGAGAAAAGGCTTGGCATGATAGGCACATTAAGCAAAAAATGTTTTAGGTAGGAGACCTTGTTCTCCTCTATGACAGTAAGTTTGTGAAATTTCCAGGGAAATTCAAAACACAATGGTTAGGCCCATATGTTATTAAGTATATTATTGATGGAGGCACAGTGCAGTTAACGAAGTTAAATGGAGAATTAATTTAGGGAAAAGCAAATGGTAGCTGGTTGAAGTTGTACAGGGACAACCCTTCCCCTATAGCTTCACCCTAAAGAAGAAATAAGTAAATTATTAATGCCACATGTAGTTGAAAGTGGGCACTGGACTATAAACTACGTTGTAGAAAGAGCTTTTCGATGAAGAAAGTACTTCGTTACAGTCGAGAATATGTCCAAGTTTGCAGGAAGTCGCGACATAAGACATTGTGTTACAATAGGGAACGTGTCAAAGTTCACCAGGAAAGTAGATATGACCATTAAAGGGGAAAAGACACACACAAATTTGCATTTAAGATGATAGATTGGCAAAATTTAAGGATAGATATGCATTTAATGGTGAAATATGAACAAAATTGGGACAAAATCAAATCTAATGATGAGGTTTGAAGGCCAGAATTGTTATAAATAGATGATTCCCGCTTAGATTAAGAACTTTTCTGAATCAAGAGCTCGAGTGATTAATAGTGCGAAGAAGTTGTAGGAGACTTCATTATGTAGGTTGACTAAGCGAGCTTGGGAGGAGATTGTGTGGAATTTTCATGAGAAGGGATTGTTTGGATTCATGGAAACCACTGATATTTCTGCACCAGCAGTTGAAACACCCACAATAATATCAACCACAGTAAAAACATCGTCGCCACATAAACAACTGAAATCACACAGGAAGAAGCAAACCAAGGAAGAAAGAACCAAGAAAAACCAAGACAAGAAGCCTGCCAAACCTGGGAAACCTCACAAGCAACCTGAGCAGGTCAATATTGGTGAAGAAGAAGTAGAGGAAATATAGGTAAAGGAAGGTGGAATAGTGTTCATCACACCTCTACCCTCATACATCCCACTAAGGAAGACAAGTGAAAAACTTGTAAAGTATTCCAAAGACGTGAAGTATGGGACATTTACACCAGTATTGTCAGAATCTATTTCATTTTTAGGAGAGAATTTAGGGAAAAGTTTGCAGCTAAAATTTATATATTATGATTTTAATGATTGGAAGAAGTACCCTCAATTCATACCAGACCACTACTTGAAGCAGGTTCACCATCCAGAAAGCAAAGTGATGAGAATGGAACCACAACAATGGGCGAATGGGTTGGTGCAGTCATAACTGCTCAATATGTTGAATGTGTCACACTTTGGTAGAAGTTCAACAAACATAGCGTGTGTGTGACAATTGTTGGTATTGATACATGATGGACACCTGTGGATGGGGAATAAGATCCCGATAGAGAAAATGTTGATATGGAGGATCACAAGATTACCATACCAAGGGCAGAACCCTGCAAAGGAGTTCGTGGGAAAGGATCAGGATCGCACTTTAGTGGACAATATGAAGAAGAAGTACGATTTGATTAAATGAAAAAGGGGTTATGACATAAACTCAATTAGCGACCAAGCAGTCCACTTCGTAGCACACATTTTGGCAGGAAATATTATGAAGAAGTTCCGTGAAAATGAAGTTCCTACGTCAGTGGTGTCGTTAGCCACACAATGTGCAAATAGAGTCTAGTATAACTGGGATAGATACTTATGCAAGGAATTCCTGGATGATTTCCGTGATGTCTAGGAGAAAGGTACAACTTTCCACTACATTTGGTTAATCTTTATCATTTCTATGTTAGCATGGAAAGAGCCAGAGGATACATAGTTCCCTTTGGTGCCTTCAGATGTATGTGAGGCCACATGGTATGCTTTGTTGTGGCATACCACTCAAGCATCGTGAATGCATGAGAATAGAATATTTTTCATATTATATCAAATGGATCTACACATGTTATTAAACTAGCATCTGTGCATTTCGGACGTACTCATGCAAAGCTTCTTAGTCACATACTCATACAAATCTTGGTACTATGTGATGATGTCCCCAAACTACTTGATGGTGTCTTTATGATAGAGGATTCTTTCCTCCATAACATCTGGGTATATGGTCTTGGAACTTGTATCCAACTTGTTCTGAAGCATGTGCAACATGGTGTTCATCATGACGGGACCACCAATGTACTTTTGCATGTTATGTGTGTTGAGCTCCAAGTCATCCCTAGTGGCCTCCCGCCTTAGTTGTTCCATGTACCTGCCGATCTCTAGCTGGACTTGGTTCTTGTATTTAGCTTTGGTGAGGGAACTGATTGACGGGATGCTATTCATTCTCACCGTGACATCCAAACTCTTGTACAAACGTGCATATGAGGCATGTATGTTGCGGAGGAATGGGATAATATGCTCATATTTTTAGATCAACATTCAGAACTTTGATTTCTACAACTCTGCCTAAGGTTTCATCATCTTTGGCAAGTGAAGCATAACCCATTTATACCGCATTATCCACTCTTGCACATGGGCTCTAGCAGCATGTATGTTCCTGAGATTTTGAACAAACACTTTGCTCCGCTATTGTAATCAATGCACACAGACAACTTCTTTATGCATAGTGACAAATCCATCATAGAGCTTCTACATGGTAATCTCAAGTGTTTATACTTCAGTAAGTATCACTTTCCTCAACTCTTCCATTATGGAAATTGTGCTCTACTCTCTAAGCTATTCTACCTATTGCCTGGCAACCTACAAGTTCTTTGCCATTTGTTCATTCTTAGATAGTAGGAACTTAACATTTTAGCTTGTGGCTCCTACATAAGCCAAGGTAGGATTGGCAAGGGTAGTTGGATTCTTTCTAACATCTTACACTATCACCCTTTCCTGCATGAATGCAGGTGATGCATGATCACTTGGAAAGTGCTTCCTCTGTGCCTTTTCATTCTTCTTCTGCAACTCGTCAAATGATAATTACAGATCCATCATCGGATCATACTCAAGGAGAACAATCTCTCCTTGCTTGCGCGAGATTGGTTTTGAAATTGGAGGTGGTGGAGACTTAGAGGTGACCTCCACTACTCTTGGAATAAGGTTAACGTCTTCATTATATGGCTTCCCCAGCTCCATTTTTTCACTTCCATCAGTTTCTCAATCTGTTGAGCAAGCTCCCAATCCTGCATCTATTCACCTTCTTCTTCAACTCTCATTTTTTTCTGACTCTTCAACTTGTATGGGTGTTGTTTTCTTTATCATCGCGGCTTTCCTTTCTTCTTCCTCCTATTTTTGCTTCTCTTCCCTTTCACTCCTTCTCAGCTCTTTCTCTTCATTTAGCTTCTTCTATGTTTTCTACAACTTTAGTTCTACTTTCTGCAGTCTTTTCTTTTCTCTCTTCCTTCACTTCTCTCTCTTTATCCACTTCTCCCTCTTTTCCTTCACTACCAAAGATGATTTCTGATTGGTATGATCTACCCTCATCTTGTAGCTTTACTCTATCTCTGGTTTTTCCATAATCTTCCTCTTGCCCTTGTCCTACACTGTCTTGCTACTTATTGTTTCTCTTGTTGTTACTTTTTGTGCTACTACTACCTATAGAGAAGCCTTCCAAGATGTGGCTATACTAACTAGCTCGTAGATCTTGGAGTTGTTGTAATAGTACCTCCAAGGTTCCTCCTCATTCGAGTGAAATGTCCTATGGATCCATGAATAGTAAACCTTTGTACAATGGTTTGTACAAATGCCATGGGGATCATACAAATTAAAGTCTATGGTGCCAAACTCGAATTTCAATATCTCCTTAGCTTCGACATCTGCATCTTTCAAGCTCTTAATCTCGTATAACTTGATCTAAAAAGGAAGAGAGGGACATGGTACCTTCTTCTTCTTGTGCAATCCTAATGATAACCTTGTGGAGAGGTGATATGAGACATCTTGCATGACCAAATTGTTCATGGAATTCCTTGGTATCTGATAAACAAACACAATGGGTCAAATGGTTAACTCTGGATGAATAATGGTATAACACTTCCTTCCATATTGCAACAAAAACTACCCCATTTATGGAACTTTATGGATATCACCCACCGTCCATCACATCATCGTTAAGAGAAAATTCTAAGGTTTAAGCAATGGAAAATCACATCAAGCATCAACAACAAGTTCTCCAACTCTTAAAGGATAACCTCACTCTTGCGCAAAATCGAATGAAACAACTAGCAAATCAACATCACAATGAAAGAAGTTTTGACATAGGAGACTGGGTATTTTGATGGCTACAACCATATAAACAAATGTCCCTCAAGCAAGCTACGAAGGATAATAAATTATCACCCAAGTACTATGGTCCTTACAAGGTGTTGCAAAATATTGGTACTATGGCATACAAATTGGAGCTGCCTGCATCTTCTCGAGTACACCAAGTTCTCCATGTCTCACTCTTAAGGAAGGTTATCAGTGAGAAGCAATCAGTTCAAAAAATACTGCTAGAACTCAACGAAGAAGGAAAAATCATATTTGAGCCTAAATCGGTCATGGAAACAAGAAATCGACAACTACGAAATCGATCATTTTTAGAGTATCTCATTAAGTGGAAGAACTTACCCCTTTAATATTCCACATGAGAGGACGAGAGATTTATACAAAATTATCTAAAACTACTCAAGTGTTGAGGAAAACAATTTTTTTGAAGGAGAGGGGCATGTTAGGTCCCTATAATAATATTGTAGTGCCCTTATTGTTATTGTTAAAGTATCCCCCCTATTGTTATTATTGTGCCCCATAGAATCCCACTATTGTTTTTGTTGTGCCCTTACATTATTACTGTTATGTAGGCTCTGATTATATGTGACCCCTTAGACTCTTATATTTAGAGAGGAGGTCTTGTCATTTAAATCATCCAAGAGTTTTTCATTTATGTAATGTAAAGGAGGTTTCCCTCTCGAAGAGGCTAATATTTAAGTTGCTGATCTATCTTTTCTTCTATTTTGTGAGTTGGTTGCATAACAAAAATCATTTTTTTCCTAGTTTAATCAAAGTGTAGATGATTTTCCTAAATGGGATACTGGTTTGGTATAATCAATCATCCCTATGAATCACCATTTTCGGAAGTTTATAAACATGTTTACCATATCCTATGATTCTATTAACATAATTATAAGGGATAAAAGTAGACTTCATTCTATTATCCATGTGTCAGAAAGGGCTATTATAGAACTGCTTATTTTATCCATGTGTCAGAAAGGGCTGTTATAGAATTGCTTCTATTACCATATAACTAGGAGAGGATAGATGAGGACAAATTAGGAGAAAAATTCAATTCATTAGCTACTAAGGAGAAAGAATTTTTTTTAATCAAAATTACTACCAGTAGGGAAATAGTTATAAGAGCTAAAATTGGTTTTGAGTTCTTCTATTCCAAAAAACTAAGAGGAAAACAATATTAATTGTTTGCATAATCTTGGGCCATGTTTCTAGTGCTTCAATTACATAGAACTTCATCAACAAAGATGGTACCACAAAAAAATGGACAACTCATGTTTCTACATTTGCATGCCCAATAATTCCATATAAAAATAAAAATATGAATGGATAATCATGTATTACAGAGGATTCACCCCATATTTGACCATATTTGTAAAATATTGGATTTTATTTTATTTACCTCGTAAAACTCAAGCCTTGAAGTCAAAAACATTTTATAGACTTGATCTCAAGAAAAATGATTTCTATATATATTCAAAACTTGAATACTATAAGAATTTATGTTGAAAGAGCACTTGATGTTTCTGAGCACTATTATTTATATTCTTTTATATTGTTACTTATTTCACTAGGCATAAATACAATACTTTCTACTAAATATGTCAATATAGGGAATAACTTAACAAGAAATATAGAAGTTTAATTCATTTTTTGGTTTTATGAATTTGAAGAATTTGATCCATCTTTATGATTATGTACCTATGTTTTTCGATTTTACTTTGAATTCATCTCTAAGTGTTGGTCGAATAAGATTATGATGCACTTTGTACAAGTTTTATATTTGCGTAATTATAGGATTTTGGAAGGATATAATTTATAGTTTCAAGTTATTTATAAATTATTACTACAAATCTTGAACTTCATAAATATTCAAGTTCATCCTCCTTGAAATAACAGACTTCGAAAATCAAATATTGCTCTAAGAGGGTTAGCTCCTCAAGCTATTGAAATTTTTTAATTAGTCTAAATTTGGAAGGAATGCACCTAATGAAATATAAATAATAAATAACCCTCACTTATCGTAGGCCCTACCATTAAAACATAACTAAAACTACACTAGAAAAAAATGAAAATGAGGCAAATATATGAAAATGCACTAGTTTGGGAAGTACACACTCCTCTTTAACAATTTATACCTTTGGTTTTGCAAATAATTTTTTAGCCTTTATGCACATCACGTGGGTTTTTGTCTACAAATCCCAATTTAAGGTTATACACAACTACAAAATAAAAAATTACATCTTCATCAAGTTGAACAATTATTGGCTTGCAAAACATTAATTGTGCATACAAACAATAAATATACAAGTTACAAATGAAACATTTTCCCAATTTCCTCCACAATCTTAATTTTCATACCATGACCATTCATAATCCAATATATGGATAAAGTATATATAATCATCACTTAGCACATGCACTATCATATATCTCTTCCAAAGATTGTCTATTGATATGTACATAGTCTTAAACCCTAATATCCAAGCATTCTTACATAAATACCTTGTTAGGTATATTCATATACAACAATAATTTAGAAACACAATATTTAACTTGTGCAATCATTAATCTATCATCTATCACTCTACATAATTTCATACTTATCTATGTAACAATACCTATTAGTTCATGCATGTAACCCCAAACCGAAACATATATTTCACCCTTCACCCAATTCTAGGTACACAACAACATATATACATATTGTAGGTTATCTAAGTTATATTGGCATGTAGGTTACAAAAATCTTATAGGTTACATTATATATGAAACCTATAGATTATACAACTTTGCAGGGTTTATAGTTTGAGCTTGTTTTCACAAAAACAAACATATTTTACAAGTCATATGTATACTTGACACCACTATATATTTCGAACCTTATTGTATTCCATTTCAAGCAACATGGACCTATTTTATTAGTTGGCATGGATTTTTAAAATGCAAGTTTATTTTCAATAATTATAATATAAAAAATTTAGAGGAATAAATATTCATTAACAATGACATATGTCCACTAAGAAAAATACTAAATGAGAACTATAAATGGACTAAAATTAATTTTCTATCAATAAAAATTGCACATTAACCAAAAATAAAATGAATTCACTACATAAAATAAAATACATTGTCAATTAAATGTTTAAATATTGATACATGTTACAGATTTAAATGCATTTAAATATACAAGGTATATAAATAAATGTTATTACGTAACTCTATGCTACTTGGGAGGCTTCTACAAGCCCTCCTCTTGACATGAAGAAAATTCACTAGAGGTTATGTTTCCTTTTTTATAGGCTTATCATTGTTCAATAGCTACAACAGGGACATGTTTTAATTGTTTCTAATGCTCTTGAACTCTCTTTTCATAATTTTTCAAGATCTCTTATGATTTCATTTTATTGACTCCTTTAATTTTCAATGTTTCCACATTTTTCTTGTAGTTCTCCAAGTGTTCCCTTTTATTCCTTTGTTGAGTTTAGTTGGGATTGAATTTTAGCTAATTTACTGTTATGTTCTTGTATTTCATTCTCAAGTTGTTCACTTAAGTATTTCTCATTTTTAATACAAGAAAAAATTGGCATTGTCTCAACTATTAGCCTTTGTAATTGTCGCTTCAAGTCAACAATTTGGAATTTCAAGTACTGTATCTCCATGTCATATTCCAAATGTTTGTTTGTCTTTTTTTTTGGTTTTTTTTGCAAGAAACTTTTGAGATTTTTAATATTTTCATCTCTCTCATCTATCTTCGCCTTAAATTATTCAATCATTGAATAGGAGGCATAGACATCACTTATAACACTCATGGATGCAGGAGCTTCCTACAACCTATTCTCTTTTGTTTGTATGGACTTTTCCAAATCAATTGAAGCCATTTATCTTGTTGGACTACCCTCAATTTTACCTTTACCTTTACCACCTTCTTTACTATGTTTTCTTTTTCTTGTTCAAGTTTTTTACTATGCCTTATTTTTCTTGGTTAAGTTATATAATCATGGCAGACACATTCGTACAATTCACATATCTCTCTTTCCACTTATTTTCTTCCCTAGCACAACTTTTTCTCAAGGTGCTTAATGTTTTGTCATATTTTGTAACCTTTAATTCATCCATCTCTTAATCCTCTTTCAATTTATTTTGAAATTGAATGTTTAAATTTTCAATCATTTCATCTTAGTCCTTTAGTTTGTAACTGAACTTTTGCCTTAGGAATACTTACAGATTGCAATGGAGGTATGGATAAAATCTTTGGTCTATTTCTCAACTCCTCTTGAATTATCTGAATGGCACTTTCAACTATATCCTTACTATATTCAAACTTTGACTTAATAATATCAAGATTTGTCTCTAATTGTGGTAAATTCATATATTAATCCATCAATATTATGATTCTTTTTGTTTATGGTTCTAACTCATTTATTGTTATGCTTATCACATAATTATTGATTATAGTACTCTAATATCCTTCATGCATTCAAAATTATCCTTATCCTTTAGTCCACACTTTTCCTTCCAACTATATGAAAGAATCCTCCATTTTAGCTTATTTGTAATGCATCATTCTATCAAATATCAAGTAAACAAATACATCATCAAAATTGTATGTTGTAATGTGCACTTGTAAAATTCGAGATGTTGAATCATCCATAAAAGGGACATTGCATTAAGTGCCATCAAGGAATTATATTTGTAATACTTTATAAAGTACTAGAAAATTCATAATTGTTTGTTTCCATATAATTATCCATACTAGCTTCCTACTCCTCAGCATCATTTGTACAAACAAATAAGTCTATTAAAACATTGCCAATATTAACCTCATCTTGGGTTGTTGTATTTGTAAAATTTTCCATGCCATCAACCAGATTTTGTTCAACTACAAATTCAATTGTTTTCTTCATTTTTTATTTCCTACTGTAAGTTTTAATAGGTCTTTTTTTAACACCGGGTCAATATAAATCAATAATTTTTTGTAGCATGTTTAGTAAATTGAGCTTATCTCCTTGCTTTTACTTTCTTGTTGATTATAATGTAGTTTTCTTTTTCCAATAGTTGAGGTACATCTATGGCCATGTCTTCAGTCCAGTGGATAACTAGCCTCACTTAATCACCAAAAATAACATGCTTATGATGATTCATATTTGTCATAAGGAAAAGTTGGATCAAATATTGGTATAGTCCCTAAGAAATATCTTACATTTTTAAATTGTTCATAGAAAAATACATTTTTCCCATAGATTTTACTGGTCATCTCAATCTTTTCTTGCTTGAGAGTTATTTCAAAGTTAAATATCATTCCCCTTCTACAAAAAAAATGTATTTCCCTTGCAACCAAATCAAGATATAGATAAGTGCCAACCTCCCAATACCTAACACTCAATATCTAAACCTCTTGATAATTTATAAGTCAATACACCACAGTAGGTTGATGTAATTATTTCCCTCTTAATAAATAGTCATGCTGGGTTTTGTAACACCCTCCCCCCACATCTACCCAAGTAATCAGCCAACCGGGGTAAACATGTGAAGAGAAGTAACTATGATATGATTTGACTTCCTAAGTCACATTAAGGAAGTGGAACCGATGGAAACACACCATAGATACTTTCCACATTAGCAACAAGACTCTTAGGAACATCCCAAACTCTCAAGTAACCAACCCTTGGGTCCCACTGAGTTTTTAAACCAATTAACCTTTGGACGCTCCCATGATATGGGCATGCATCTTTCCAGAGGACTATGGATGCTCCCATAGCATGGTGTGCTAGTGTACAAGGAATTTTCTACCCAGTATTGTGCCAATGTCCCTGGGATTTGAGCCACTTTTTCAAGCCTAAAGCCCAGGTCACTACCCAAACTTCAATGATAGCTTCAGAATAGAAAGATAACAATGGAATGTGTTGATGGTGCTAGACTCGTAAGCATTTAGGGGATCTCCCCAATAAGAATTCCCAACTAGACCTCAAACCGTTTGGAGTAGGAGTCCCAACAGTGGGTGGTAGTGTAATGCCTTGACCACGATTGCGCACAAATGTAAGTATGATAAATTTGGGTGAGAGAAAGTGTGTGACCTTGTAGCGAGTCAAGTGAGATGTGTGGAGGGTTATAACACATGGAAGGCAAAAGGAAGTATGCCCTTTAGAAGCCTGTAATAGTAAGCATCTTGAAAGGAACACATGAGCAGAATGACATCACAAACTAAAATCTGGAATAGTCCACAAATTAAAGTGATGGGTTAATTCCACAACACGCATTCAACAAGATTCATACAATTTCATACGAAGTAGTTCATAATAATATGTGTAATTTAAACAACATATATTGATAAAGCAGCCAGAATAGTCCAACTACAATAAAAACATATGCATGAAAGTGTGTTGGCTATGTTATTATTATTATAAGTGAAAGTTCCATCCATACATACACCATTGATGGCCACTAGACCCAATAGTGGAACATTATAGTCAAGAAGAACTACTCCCCCAAAGAATTATACTCGCTCTATGTTGTGGAAAAGCCAAGGCTCGTCACAATACTTCCAAGCTTTTTTTAAGCCTATGCCTAGCCAAAAGCTTGGTTCCCAAAATCCCTTTTATATGGGTTATGAGGTTCTATTTATAACAAAGGGTGGTGTGACCCTTGACATTCCCCTTTGTGACTCTTTGACTACCCTCATGACTCTTCAAATTATTAACAAGTAGCTCATTACATAACATGATGACCTTTCCCATTCCATTAATAACACTTGGAATTTCACTTACAACATATTTACAAATAATATTACATTTTCCACATGTACTCATGTGAGAGAAAATAGGCTAGAGATAGCCTCACAAGGCAAAAAACTATGACTCCGAAGTTTGGGGAAAGATTGTCTTGACAACATCCACTTGGGACTTCTCAGTCATGCACTCATGCCAATCTTGGTATTGTGTGATGATGTCCCCAAACTGCTTGATGGCTTCTTTTTAATAGTAGAATCTTGCCTCCATAACATCTGGGTATATGGTCTTGGAACCTGTATCCAACTCATCTTGAAGCATGTGCAGCATGGTGTTGACCATGATGGGACCACCAGCGTACTTCTGTTTTTTATGTGTGTCGACCTCCAAGTTATCCCTAGTGGCCTCCCGCCTTAGCTACTCCATGTACCTGTCGATCTCTAGCCAGACTTGGTTCTTGTGTTTAGCTTCGGTGAGGGAACTGATTAACGGGATATGTTGCATTCTCACCATGACCTCCAAAATCTTGTACAACGGTGCATATGAGGCTTGTATGTTGCTGACGAATGGGGTGAGATGCTCATAGTTCTGGATCAACATCCGGACCTTTTCTTTATCCAACCTTGCCTGAGGCTTCATTATCTTTGGCAAGTGAAGCGAGGCCCCTTTTTACCGCATTTTCCACTCTTGCACATGGGTGATAGCAACACGTATCCTCTTGAGAGTTTGAACAAACTTTTTGCTCTATTGTTGTAATCCATGCACATGGACAACTTCTTTATACATGGTGATGAATCCTTCATAGAGATTCCATGTGATAGTCTCAAGTGTTGATACTTCAGCAAGTATCTATTTCCTCATCTCTGCCATTTCAGAAATTGTGCTTTGCTCTCCGATTTGTTCTGCCTCTTGCCTGGAAGCCTACAATTTCTTTGCCATTTGTTCATTCTTGGCCATCACGAACTTAACATTTGAGCTTGTGGCTCCTTCATAGGCCGACGTGGCATTGACAAGGGTAGCTCGATAGTTTCTGACATCTAACACTATCAACATTTCCTTCATGAATCTAGGTGACATGTGATCATTCTAAAAGTTCTTCCTTTGTGCCTGTACAATCTTCTTATGTAACTCTTAAAATGATATATTATACACATCCATCACTGGATCATCATCAATGAGAACTGTTGTCACTTTTTTATGCACCTACAGCACAAGTACTTCAAGAGATATAGAAAGCTTTTGGATATTATGAGTAGGGATTTTTTCTGCACTCCAATTGTCACATAGTTGGAAATGATAATAAAAGGGGATTGGTTCAATAGTCCTTCATCTAGGTAAACTCAAGCAACTACATGGATCCAAATACTCATGGGGTAAGTCAGGCTAATATCGAAGAGGAATGTCTTGTTCTGGTGGTCGAAACACATTGATAAGAAGCCTTAATATATGTGTTGTAGTAAAGTGAAGAGGAGGAATAAAGGAAGGAATTATATGCGTATTTCTGTAAACAATACATAATCCTGAGCAATAATGTTCCAAAATAAATATGGAATACTGAAGAGGCAAGAAGGCAGGAATAGTGGAGTGCTAATTAAGGTCCCAAGATATATACATCATGAATACATTTGTTACTCATTAGCATGTGTAAATATGTGCTCATAAAGATATTGTAGGCTATCGAATACCACAAGTAAATCAGTAATTACCACAGGTAAGGTTACTACTTATCAACAAAATATACAACCATGAATAAGAGTGAAACCGATGGCTTCATTACACTATTTCAGAGGAAGAAGAACATATATGGAATGAGAGTTACATAGGGGAAAAACATACTGCTTACAACCATGATTGGAATCACCAAATGGTTTTATTAATCCTCAAAGTGAGTCTAATGTACCAGTCCATTTCATTTAGCCATACATAGCTCAAGTCCCTTATGAACAGGAAAATAGAACCAGAGTGGAATCACAGAATTTGGACCCCCTCGGGTGCAGAATTATAGAACCCATATTTAGTGTTTCTTCCCTTTATTTATAATAAGAGGGGGATCTTTGAATTAACTATTACAAAATATCTTAGCCAAGGGCCAGCTATTCGATTAACTCGTTGTCTCAGCCTGCGATAGCTCTACTACCCAAAATAATTCTAAAGGATTTGATTCCTTCCTTGAAAATACATACAAATTACAGAGAAAGAAAAAGAAAAATTGAAAGATGATGGGAGGAAATTATATCCCATACATCCCTTGTGATTTCCCCTGATCATGCCACATTATGCCTTAGCGTGTCTCTCCTACTGCTCCAACTAGTTCCCATCACTTTCACCTTAAATGCTTGATTTTCCTACTCTCTAAAGTTGGGAGAAGTCAACTATCAGTTTCTTGTTGCAAATTCTTCCACAAGATGAGCCCATATCAATTTCAAACTGCTCCATGCCCTTATTTACTCCCTCAGATACCGACCCATATGCCTCATAATCTCTTGTCTGACTCCTTGTCGCTTTCACCTTAATCACTCAATTTCCCACTCACTAGAGCCGAGAGAAATCACCATGATGGCTTCTATGTTGCTTCGTAAATCATGGTTGTTGACTCATCCATCCCTATAGGCTCCCTGTATAACACTATCAAATCCATGAAATGCCCATTAATACCTCCATAACACTAAATCGAGGGTTCTTGCTATTTTCCTTTGGCACTTAAAAACATAACAAAACAAACGAATTTCGGGATCCTTTCCCCCCTTAGCTTTAACCCCTTTCTAGATTTCCTCTCATATGACCAAGGGTTGTGACCTAGTGCTTAGCCTTGAGGTGCTAAGGCCTTTTTTTCTGGCCTGGGGCTATTTTTCCTTTGTAACTGGTTTAGCGCCCCTTTCCTTTAGGTTCCTCTAGACCGTGGGCTAGCCCTTATCGGTGATTTCCAATCAGGGATTTCACTTGGGTGGTGTGACATTTCCATTTCTCCAATCACCAATTGTTGATTAGCCCTTTATTTTTCTTAAGCCCCGCGCCCTTGGTTCTTCAACACTTTATGCGACTATGCACCAACCCTGTATCAGAGCCCCCTTATTAGTGCTTTCAAGTGTGCACTATGTTACAAAGCACTGATATCCATCAACCTCTGATTTGTGATTATGACCTGATGTCATCCTAGGCCACGTGTCACCCCATAAGTGGTGACACATGTCACCCTATTTTTCCTCGTTGGGCCATTAACAATTCCAGATCTGCGTGCCACATGTCCTTTGTACTTCCACATCATGATGATGTCAACAACCCTGTGTCTTTATCAGATCCAATCATGTGCCACCATGTGTCACTTATCAGAACCAATATTACACTGCCACACATCTAGATGGAGGAGAGAGAAAAGGCCCCACCTACCCTTGCTTTTTTGCTAATTTCCTTTATCACATTTTACAATGCATTCCTATTGATTTACACTATTGGAGCCTTTTTGTCACAATTTCTTAATGGAGGCCTCTTGAAGATCATTGGGGACCTTTGATTTGCCATATGCAATATGGCCCGAACCCATCGACCTAATACTATCAAAGTTTGGCGATCGAAATTCTACTGTGGCTGACACTTTAAATGCGTCGATCGTCAATTGCTAATGTGGCCTTGACCTCTAATATGTACCCCACTACTACTAATCCTTTGAGTTCTGATTTCTGATATTGGCGATCGGAGATCGCTAGTTTGCTCTAACTTCCCTGCTACTGCTTTGGAAAACTCTGATTGTGATCGTCGATATCATAATTTTGTCATGTGATGCGTTGATGTGCCATGATAATTCATATTCCATGTTTCACCAATTTTCGATATGCCAAGACTTCTGATATATCGGAGCTCTTACACTTGGCATTTTCTCCTTGTTGTCTAGTTTTCAAAGGACAACTTCAATTTGCTCTAACTTTTGATTCCAGAATCCATTTGAGGAGTTCCATATACCATTGGAAATCTAATTCCAAGATCTACCTATTGGAGGGGGCACAATTTATCTTTGAGTGCTTTCTTGGGTTCGAAGTTGACTGCAAAATTTCCTGTTCTTTGGTACTTTAGTCAGCTAAAAACAAATTTTGCAGTGAGTGACAACATTGGCTACATCTAGGGATAGTGCCTTGCTGGAAAGGTGCTAAGAACCTGAAAACCAGTCGTCTTCACCATTGGGCATGGAGTAAAAAATTATAATGCACTTATACAATCAGAAAACCTCCATGAAACTTTTAAATTTGCAGGGAGTCCTTTCCTCATCAAATTAAAATGCAAAAAATTAAATTCTATCAACTGGAAATCAAATGCTCAACTAGTGAGCTTATTTATGTACCACTATTACTTATGTACAAGGATAAAATCACCCAAGTAAGGTGCACCTTCCAATGACACTAGCCCAGCATCAGAGTACTGGACATTATGCCTCCCTGTTGCTGAACTTTGAAAATAAAAACAAGTATGCACCTTGAAAAATCTTTAGACAAAAATTTTGATGTGTGCCTCCCACTTGATTGTTGATGCTTGACTCTTCTAATCTCCTCCATGAACCTTCTAATGGGGCTTTTAATTGAGAAATATTGTTGCAGGCCAAGGAAATATTCCATGTAGTCATCTATTGGATCATGAACCTGATGAATTAAAAGTGTAGCTACCTCATTTTCTTAGATAGTCTGTTGACCGATATCATATTGGTTGGGGTAGACACTGACACTACTTGGCTCTTTTTCCTTATCTCGGATGGGCCTGGAGGGGGAGGGTGAATTCTCTTCCTTGAGGGCTTCAATATTAAGGTAGTTTTTCTAAAAAGGCCCCTTTCCCTTATCAGTTAGCTTAAGAGTCTCTTGGGAAGAGGTGCCTTCATTTTGGTCTTGCCTTCTCGATCTTTGTCAAGATGAACATAGATAGTATTTCTTGCGTAGCTGAGTCTGCATGAGATCAGAAAACTATTTATAGTAATCATCGATCTCATCATCATTTAGTTTTGCAGCAATATCCTCCTCCTCTTCTTCATATACACTGAGTTCTTGTTCTTTATCAGAGAAAGAGGAATATAAGTTCCCTTGAACTTTATTTGCATCTAGTATATATTGTCAAACGTGTCATTTTGTAACTCTACTTTTTTTATTCTATATAAGGCATTCCTTATTAACCTCTTCATCTCTTCTATCTTATCCTCCATGTTTTGAAAGTGGAGTCATCAGAGTGTTTATAATTAAGATTCAGACAGTGGAGTCGCTAGGGTGAGAGATATTCAACCCACACTTCCCTTTCTCACCTAATAGAGGGAATGTAAAGATTTGTCATACCCAGGGAAAATTATTTCAGTTCTATTCCCCAACAACACTGCCAAAAATATGTTGTTTCTTTTTTATGCACCTAGAGCACAAGTACTTCGGGACATATAGAAATATTCCTAGAGAGCCTCTAGGTTGATTGTAGACCCATGCTTAGGACATCTTAGAGAGAGGAGTGATTTTGTACATTATGAGGAAGGATTTCTGCTACACTCCAATTGTCACATATTTGGAAATGATAATGAAAATGGCTTGGTTAAATAGTCCTTCATCCAAGTAAACTCAAGTAGATACATGGATCCAAATACTCAGGGGTAAAGTCAATATAATCTCAAAGAGGAATGTCTTTTTCTCGTGGCTGACACATAATGATAAGCAACTTTAATATATGTGTTGTGGTAAAATGAAGAGGAGGAATAAAGGAAGGAATTTTATGCATGGGGTTGTAAACAATACAAAATCCTAAGCAACAATGTTCTGACAGAAATATGGAAGACTGAAGAGGCGAAATGGTAAGAATAGTGGAGCAATAATTAAGGTCCCAAGATATATACATCATGAATACATTTGTTACTAATTAGCATGTGTAAATCCATGCTTATACAAGTATTGTAGGCTATCGAATAACACAAGTAAATATGTAATTACCATAGGTATTGTTACTACTTAGCAACAAAATATACAACCATGAATAAGTGTGAAACCGACAGCTTCATTACACAATTTCAAAGGAAGAAGAACATATATGAAATGAGAGTTACATAGCGGAAAAACATACTACTTACAACCATGGTTGGAATCACCAAAGGGTTTCATTAATCCTCAAAATGAGTCCAATGTACCAGTCCATTACATTTAACAATACATAGCTCGAGTCCCTTATGAATAGGAAAATAGAACCAAAGTGGAATTGCAGAATTTGGATCCCCTCAGGTGCGGAATTTCAGAACCCCTATTAAGTGTTTCTTCCCTCTATTTACAAGAAGAGGGGAAGCTTTGAATGAACTGTTACAAGATATCTCAGCCAAGAGCCAGTTGTCTGATTAACTAGCTTTATCAACCTGCGATATCTCTATTGCCCAAAATGATTCTAAAGGATTTGATTCATTTCTTGAAAATACATAGAAATTATAGAAATAAATGTAAAACAAAATTTGAATGATGATGGGAGGAAATTATCTCCCATACGCCCCCTGTGATTTCCCTTGATCAAGCTGCGTTATGCCTTAGCACGTCTCTCCTGCTACTTTGGCCGGTTCCCATTGCTTTCACCTTAAATGCTTGATTTTCCCATTCTTTGGAGCTGGGAGAAGTCAACTATCGATTTCTTGTTGTAGATTCTTCCACAGGATGAGCCCATATCGATTTCAAACTGCTCCATGCCCTTATTTACTCCCTCAGCTATCGACCCATATGCCTCATAATCTCCCTGCCGACTCCCTATCGCTTTCGGCTTAATCACTTAATTTCCCACTCACTATAGTCATGAGTAATCACCATGATGGCTTTTGTGTTGCTTCGTAAAGCATGGCTTCTGACTCATCCATCCCTCTAGACTCCCTGTATAACACTATCGGAGCCATGAAATTCCCATTAGTACCACCATAATGCTAAATCAGGGGTTCTTGATATTTTCCCTTCGCACTTAAAAACATAACAAAACAGGCGAATTTTTGGATTCTCGGCCCCCTTAGCTTTAGCCCCTTTCTATATTTCCTCTCATATGACCAGGGGTTATGACTTGGTCCTTAGACTTGAGGTGCTAAGGCCTTAAGTTTTGGCCCGGGGCTATTTTTCCTTTGTAACTGGTTTAACTCCCCTTTACTTTAGGTTCCTGGAGACCGTGGGCCAGCCCTTATCGGTGATTTCAAATCGAGGGTTTCACTTGCGTGGTATGACATTTCCATTTCGTTGATCTCCAATCATCGATTAGCCCTCTATGCTTTTCCTAAGCCCCACGCCCTTGGTTCTTTGACACTTTATGCGACTATGTGCCAACCCTGTATCAAAGCCCCCTTATCGACACTTTCAAGTGTTCACTACGTTACAAAGCATTGATATACATCAACCTCCAATTTATGATTGCAACCTGATGTCATCCTAGGCCACGTGTCACCCCATAAGTGGTGACACATGCCACCCTGTTTCACCCTCTTTGGCCCTTGAAAATACCAGATCTGTGTATCAGGTGTCCTCTGTACTGCCACATCATGATGACATTAGTTGCCCCATGTCTTTAGTGGATTCAATCACGTTCCACCATGTGTCACTTATTAGAACCAATCTTACATTGCCATGCATCCAGATGGAGGAGAGAGAAAAGGCCCTGCCTGCCCTTGGTTTTTTTTTAATTTCCTTTGTCACATTTTCTTAGGCATTCTTGATGATTTACACTATCGGAGCCTTTTTGTTGCAATTTCTTAATAGAGGTCACTTGAAGATCGTTGGGGACCTCCGATTTGCAATATGCAATATGGCCCAAACCTATCGACCTAATTATCAATGTTTGGTGATCGAAAGTCTACTATGGGTGACACTTCGAACGCGTTGATCGTCAATTTCTAATGTGGCCTTGACCTCCGATATCTCACTCGGCTGTTGCTGATCCTTCGAGTTCCGATTTTCGATATGGGTGATCAAAGATCACTAGTTTTCTCTGACTTCCCCACTACTGTTTCAGAAAACTCTAATTGTGATCACTGATATCGTACTTTTTTCATGCAATATGCCGATGTGCCATGATACTACATATGCCCTATTTCGCCAATTACCGATATGTCGGGACTTCCGATATATTGTAGCTCTTAAACTTTGACATTCTCTCCTTATTGTCTGGTTTTCAAAGGACAACTTCAATTTTCTCTAACTTTTGATTCCAAGCTCTACCTATTAGAGGGGGTAAGATTTAGCTTTGAACTCTTTTGTAGGTTGGAAGATGACTGCAAAATTTCTCTTTCTTTTGTACTTTGGTCAGCTAAAAACAAATTTTGTAGTGAGTGACAATAAGAACAACCTCTCCTTGCTTGCTTGAGACTGGTTCTAAAAATGGTGGTGATGGATATTGAGAGGTGACCTTAGGTCTCTTGGCATAAGGTGAGTGTATTCATTCTTTGACACCTGCCCCATCTCCATGTCTGTCACTTCCATCAGTTTCTCAATCTACTGATCAAGCTCCCGATCCTACAATTATTCACCTTCTTCTTAAGCTCCGGATTGTTATAACTCTCATTAGGAGAATGTTGAGGTCTAAAATGGGCCTCCTAAGGAAATTACAAAATAATAGTGGAAATAATAAAATAATATTAGATTACATCATCAAGTTTTAGAGGGAAAAAAAGAAAAAACTATTTTTTCAACTTGTGTTTTCAACTTATCTCCCTATGGGTTTACTCAAATTTCGAGTGGCAACAATTGAATGCAAAATTTGATTCCTCATCTAAGGAGTACCCATATTGCATACTTTCGATGGACCCTACTACACGAAAAATGAGAAATACATGAAAAATTGTGATTGCAATCACATTTTTTCATGTAGCAGGGTCCATCAAAAGTATGCAACATGGGTACTCCTTGGATGAGGAATTAAATTTTTCATCCAATGAGTACTCCTACTCGAAATTTGAGTAAAACCTTAGGGAGATAAGTTGAAATGATGAGTTGAAAAAGTAGTTTTATTATTTTATTATTTTTTAATATTTTTTACTTTTTTACTCCAAAAATGGTGAATCATCCCCCATGGTTGACATCATCATCCTGAATCCTATTGGTTCCTATAAAGTTTATTTTGGTTGTACATTTTTCTTAGGAGGCCTAATTTAGACCTCAAAATTCCCCTAATGTCAACCAGTATCAACGTTTTTTTCTCTATCATCGCGCCTTGCTTTCTTCTTCCTCATGTTTCTACTTCTCTTCCCTTTCTCGTCTTCTCAACTCCTACTCTTCCTTCAACCTCTTCTTTGTTTCTTGCAACTTTATTTCTCCTTCCTGTAGCATTTTTTTCTCTATTCCTTCACTCTGATCTCTTTATACATTGCTCCCTATTTTCCTTCACTGCCAAAGTTGCTTTCTCAGTGATAGGATCTTCCCTCATCTTGCAGCTTTGTTTTACCTCTAGGTTCTCAAAAATCTTCCTCTTACCCTTGTCCTGCGCTGGGTTGTTGCTTATTATTTTTGTTGTTCTTTCTTTCTGTGTTGCTGCTTCCTGCAGAGCAACCTTCCAAGTTGTGGCTATACTGACTAGCTCGTGGATCTTGGAGTCATTGTAATAGTACCTCCAAGGGTCCTTCTCATGCTAGTGAATGTCCCGTGGGTCCATGGATATTGCACCTTGATTGGCCGAAAGATGCAACCAACACAAGAAATACCGAAAGAAGACTAGCCAAGCACTGTAGTGTCACAAGAATCTTTGAACTTCATCCACACACACATAGAAGCCACAATGCAATAAGTCACAACACTTATTTACATGAAAAACAACACAAAATTGAAGCAATGACATAAACAACAAACAACAAAAGATTATGTACATAGTGCGGGGCGTAGCCCCAGACCTTCATTGAAAATATTTCTTTAAGTCTTGGGCATTGACTGGGAGAGAGTCAATCTTCCCGTCAAGTGATTGAAGATGATATGTGTGTTGGCCAAGCTTCTCGTGAACTGTGTATGGACCAATCCATAGGGACTGAAAATTAGTGTGTTTTCCTTTGTCCTTGTGGGATTTATCCCACTTTAAGACTAAGTCGCCCCCACTAAATTTATTCTTCCCTGCAGACTTTCTATCAAACCATCTCTTGATATGACTCTAGTGAAGTGGAAATTTTTATTTTCCTTTCAGCCTTTCTTCCTGTAGCTTGTGTAAAGTGTCCATCCTATACTGAGCTAAAAGACATGGCTTGCCTTGGGATTCTTGGGACAGTTGGAGAGCGAGAAAGTAGATGGTCAGCTGAAGGATGGCGTCTTTTCCATACACCAAGAAGTAAGGGGAGGTGTTCATAGAAGGCTTAGGTGTGACTCAGTCATCCCATAAGGCATTCACCAAAGCGGAGTGCCAGTTTTGTTGTTCAGAGAATATGATATTTTTTATGATATAGATGAGGTTCTTATTCATAGATTTAGCAAGACCATTTCCCTACAGATAATAATTAGCATAATGTTTTAAAATAATACCTTTCCAATGCAAAATCATAAAGCTTTAATGAGGAAAAGTATGTTGCATTGTCAAAAACAAGTGACGTAGGAACGCCGAACCTAGAGATGATATTCTATTGTAGAAAGTTGATGACTTCCTGATCGTTCACCTATTTTAGTGGAACTGCCTCTATCCACCGCGTGTAATAGTTTGTGGCAGTTAATATATAGTAGTGTTGTTTTGATGAGTGTGGGAAAATTTCCCCAATGATATCCAAGCCCCATTGTTGAAAAGGTTCTTTCACTGCAATGGGCTGTAGCAGGGTACTGACTTCTGATTTTTGTCGGCGCAGCTTTCAGAGACCAAACACTTGCGAGCATAAGCATGAGGATCTTTGAATAATGTAGGCTAGTAAAAGTCAGGTTTCATAACCTTATTCATTGTAGTGTTGCACGTGAAGTGTCCCCCGACTGGTCCATTGCGGATATCACGTAACACCTTTTCTAAATCATGTGCCTCCAAACACCTAAGAAATATTCCATTGCGGTGCTTCTTGAATAGCACCCCATGCACCAACTGATATGACAGTGCTTTGAGTCGAGGTGACCTCTTCTTCTACATAGAGAAGTGAGAGGGCATGGTGCCATACTCAAGGTATTGGCGCACATCTGCATACCAAGAGTTCATGTCCGAAGTGGGGGAGGCTCGCTCAACATTGTACATCTTGATCTCTTGCTCCCATCCTCCAAGCTCTTCTTCCTCCTCTTTTGCGTTGACTTCTTCTGTTGTTAATTTGTAAAGACCATGACCCTTGATTGTGTGAATTGACTTGATTTCAAGATCGTATTCCTATAATCCAATCATCCAGTTCACCCTTCTTTCACCTAGCTCTTGTTGAACAAGAAGTCACCTAACTGTTGGGTGTGGAACAAAGATAATACAATGATTTTTCAACAGATAGGGCCTGAAATGTTTTACCACCTTGTACACTGCATAATCTTGTTTTTCCACGGTGGGGTAATTGAGTTTTGGTCTTTGCAAGCTTGCACTCCTGAAGGAGATAGGTTGTTCGTTGTTCAACTCATCCTTATGAGTGAGCACAACAACAAGAGAGGTGTCAGAAGCAAAAGTGTAGAGCAAGAAGTATTTACTGAAGTTTGGGTCGTACAATGCAGGTGCTTCTGCTATAGCTTGCTTGATACGGGAAAATGCGTCCTTTTTCCTCTTATCCCATTTATAGACTATGTCTTTCTTGACCATCTCCTGTATTGGTTTAACAATAACATAGTTATTGATCAAATGAGAAAATGAACTGGTACCCATTTTTTTGAGGTAGCAAAAAATCACCCGATTTTAAAAAGTGGTGATGCTAGAATACACTTTTTTTTAGCATATTTTTAACACTTTAAATTTTCTTATATATCAAGTATGAAATTTTTTCTTAAAACATTAGTGATTTTCATCTTGATTTTGAAAAGTGTTGATGCAGCATCAACACATTTTTTTAAAGAGTTTATTTTTG